>JADHKO010000342.1:0-19034 GCA_019925425.1 Ophiostoma pallidulum | reverse complement strand
TGGCCCCCCCCCCCCCCCAATTCCCAAATTGGGGGTATCTCGTTTTTTTTCACCCCCCCCCCCCCCCCCCCCCCCCTTCCCGTTTCCCTATGGGTTGCCAAAAGACGCAACCGCCCAATCCCGAGCAAGCGCTGTGAAACGCCCGGGAGCCGGTCAGTCTCATACACACCCTCCTCCGTCGTACGAGCACACAAAAACACGCGCAATGCTCGTCCTGCTTTTGCTCGCCTTGTTCTTTCTTCTTTGTCCCCCCTCCTCCTCCTCCTTTAAGCGGGGCTCCCGGCGCGTACAAAGAAGGCGGCGCCAGTTTGTGTACCCCAGTTTCCCTCTGCTGATCACATACGACGTGCGTGTTGTGTCGCACTCGTACGGTTGGACCTGCAGTGTTCATCTTTCCTCCGTACGCTCTAGCCTCTGCGCAGCGCATCTCCCGCCGCCCAAAAACCAAGGAAAGAAGAAGAAAAAGGCGGGCGCGCAGGCCGGCCGATCTACCACTGTTCAGAGATCACAGAGACGCAATCAGAATGACGCCGCAGTGGGGAACCGATTGCGTTTTAGAGCCTCCCTGTGCGCTATTTTTGGCACCTGCGGCAGCAGCTGCACCTGCTGCATCTGCTGCATCTGCTGCAACGGCCTGTCTTCCTGCTGCAGCACGGCCTGGCCCACTACGGAGCATGGATCCAGCCCGTTGCCTCACCCCCCCCCCCCCTCTAGCACGTATTCGAGAGACGGCGGGAACGGGGACATGGAGCTTTGTTCGGACTTTTCAAACGTCTGCTCGGGACGTTCTCGTATTGTTGCCGTTTGTATGTGTTGGATACGAGAATGCAATTTCCGACTGGGCATGGGAGAGGCGGAAATTCAGACACAAAAATACTTGCTCGCCGTTCCCTGGGCAGGAGACAGGATGTTTGAAATGCGTTGCTTGGACGGCGGATCTAAAAATATCAGACCAAAGGGCGGGGATCACGGAGGAGCAAAAATAACAAAAAACATGAAACTCAACGGTAAAAAAAAAACAAGGAAGCAAAAAAGCAAAAAATTGGATGATAAGAGTGGGATTCGAACCCACGCGTGTTGCCACACTAGCAAGTTCCAGTTGACTACTTGTTGCCCAGAAGGGCAATTTGCAGGCTCCTGAAGCTAGCGCCTTAGACCGCTCGGCCATCTTACCATTTGGTTTGATGTCTGACTTTACGCGTTACTGAGTATAAGTAGGCAGAGCACACATGGATCACGTGGTGATAACAGGGCAGCCCCTCCCCCAGACATCGTGCGCTCTCCAAAGCATTTTGAGAACATCACGATCAACAGGGCGAGACCTAGAAAACCTGGGGGGAAAAAAGATAGGGAAAAGAAAGACCACCCCCCCCCCCACCCCCCAAATACACGGCCATGCCCCTCGAACTTCACATCTGGGGCCCGGCCTTTGGCCTGCCCTCCATTGACCCGGAATGTCTGGCCGCCGTCGCCTACCTGAGCCTGGCCGCGCCGTCACAGGGCGTCTGGTCGCTTGTGGCCACCAGCCCGTCCGCCGTTTCCCGTGAGCCTCTTCTCTTCCGATGGTGGGGGTGGGTGTTTTTTTTTTGTTGTTGTTGTTTTGCTGACCAAGGACCCACGTCTCTTGCCCCGGCTTCGCAGATGCTCTCCCCGCTCTTCGCGACGCCCAGACCGGCCGCTGGGTGGCCGCTGGCTTTGACTCGGTCGTCGCCTTTGTCCAGACGCAGACGCAGGCGCAGGCGCAGAAACAGGTCGCCGCTGCCCCCCCCCCCACGTTTGCCGACCTCGACGCCGGCCTGACGCCCGCCCAGGCGGCCGATGCCACCGCCTATGCTGCGTTTCTGCGCGCCGAGGCGGGCCCCCTGCTCGCCCTCTCCCTCTACGTCTCCTCGGCCAACTGGGCCGCCGCCACCCGCCCCGCCTACAGCCGCATCCTGCCGTTCCCGCTGACCTGGATCGAGCCGCCAGCCGTGCGCGCCTCCTATGCCACCGGCGCCGCCCACCTCGGCTTCTCCAGCCTCGACACAGACGCGGACCCCAGCGACCACCACGGGGCGTCGTCGTCGTCGTCGTCGTCGTCCAGCCTGTCTGCGGCCCTGCACGCCTTTCCCGATCGGATACGACAGTCTGTGCAGAAGCAGCAGAAGCAGCAGCCGCAGCCTCAGCACCAGCCGCCAAAACGCACGGGCGGACGGCGCAGCGGCCTGGCATCGGCGTCCGGCTCGGCCGCCACCGCCGCCACCGCCGCATCCCGTGTCTCCCAGGCCCTGACGCCCGAGGCCAAGGCGCAGATCCGCCTCGACGGCGCCGCGCGCGCCTGCCTCTCTGTCTTGTCCCAGCAGCTGGGTGGCAAGCGGTTCTTTCTGCGGCCGACGCCTGGCACGGAAGACGGCGGGCAAGGCGGGCAAGGCGGGCAAGGCGGGCAAGGCGGGCAAGGCGGGCAAGGCGGGGCAGAACAGGCCGCCGCCACCACCGCCGCCCCCCCGCGAGTACTCGCCACATCGCTCGACTGCCTCGCCTTTGGCTACCTCGCGCTCATGGCGCTGCCAGAGGTGCCGCGGCCCTTTCTGCGCGACGCGCTGCGCCGGCTCCACCCGGACCTCGTTGTCTTCGTCGCCGACATGCGCCAAGCGTGCTTCGGCCCAGACGGAGCCGCTGCGGCGACCGCTGGCCAGCCCCTCGCATTGACGACTCTACCCCGCGCCTCCTCTGGTGGTGGCGGTGGTGGGCTGTGCTACCTCAACCCGCTGTGGCTGCGCGCCCTCCACGGCGTCGTGCACAGCATCCCAGGGCTCAGCGGCGAGTGGATCGTCTGGCTCTGGCAGCGCCTGCACGTGCCCGGAGCAGGCGACGGGGACGGGTGCGACGAATCGGCGGCGCGCTGGCGACGGCGCAGCGCAAGGGCAGGACAGGCCCAATACGAGCGCGTCGTTTCTCTGTCGGCCACGCTCGCTACCGGCGCACTTGTGGCCAGCCTCATGCTCGGCTACCACCGCCTGCCCCCATTCGGTTCGCCCGTTGTCGTCTACCGACGGCTGCCAAGCTTCCTTGTCGGACTAGGCACAACGAGTCCTCTGCTCGGGCTGTTATAAGGATAGAAGGGCAGCGCTGGGGGGGGGGGGTTGGTTTGCTTGCCTGCTGCCTCTCATGACCCACGTATTGCATTGGCGGCGTTTTCTGTGCCATGTTTTTGATGTTACAAAAGCGGAGGGAAAAGCAATGTGCTTCTAAATGATATAAGCTCGGTACAGCCGGAGACAGTCCAGTTGGGGTGATGCTGGGTAACAATAAACACCAATCTACGCTCTCGCCATTCCTTGTCCCCAACCATTGCTCATTTGCAGTAAACTAACATGGAAAACGTTGTACCCTTTTTAAATACCAACAAAAGAAAAATGTACAAATGAAAAGAAGTCGGGGAAAAAAAAACAAATACCACGAGCCGGTCTAGACTACAGGGCCGTTTTTTTAGACATTATCATGCAAAAAAGAAAAACAGAACGAGAAACTCCCCGAGAGGCCAACCCCCCGCCCCCTACCCACCCCGAGGCTTCGCTTCAGATCTGCCGGATTTCCTTGCCCACCATCTCCGGACGCTCAACCTCCCACTCGTCCCGCAGCACCGCAAACGTCAGGTCCGACACCAGCAGGCTCTGGCCCAGGCTCCACACGAGCGTGATGGCGTAGAAAAAGTTGGCGTTGCCGCTGCCGGCGTAGATCCACAGGTGGTAGAAGGCCGGGCCGAGGAAGGTCGCGTACATGATTGTGGCGGCGACCACAAACGTGTACCGCATCAGCGGGAACACGTGCCGGAACAGCGGCACGAGCGCCAGGAACAGCGACGTGTCGCCGATGCTCGGGTACGGCTTGAAGATGGCAAAGATGCCCGTCAGCAGCGTCAGCACCACGAGCGGCTGCCGCCGGATGCGGATCGACAGGCCGCCGACGTAGCTCGACAGCTGCAGCCAGAAGACGGCCACAAAGAAGGCGCGGAACGAGTCGAACATCTCGATGAAAAAGTACCACCACAACCCGACGTTGGGCGTCAGGTCCGACAGCGTCAGCTGCACGCCGTACGTCGAGCGCAGGAACTCCCACGAGCCGCCCGTCAGCACAAAGGACACGCCCAGCAGCGCGAGCAGGCAGGCGGCCACCACGAGGACGTGGACGGCCGCGAAGGCGAGGGCCGACGACAGCGACGACGACGTTGACGCCGATGCCGAGCGCTTTCGACGGTCAAAGGCGAGCAGCACGAGCGGCGGCAGCAGCAGCAGCGGATACATGGACAGGTAGGCGGCAAAGGAGAGGGAGACCATGGCGCCGAGGGGCGCGCCCGCGATGGCCTTGGCGATGGCATAGAGGATGGCGCAGGTGGAGAAGACGCCCGTCGATCGGCCGATGCAGGTGGCAATGGTAAAGGGGCTGAAAAGGAAGCTGCACCGTTGAAGAGAGAGGGGGGGAACAAGTTAGTCGAAAGCAGGAGAGGGCCAGGACACGAGGACACGAGGGAGGGAGGGGGGAGGAGGGAGGACGTACGCGGCTGCAACGACCAACCCGCTCCAGCGCCGGTCGCGCCGTGGCGACGCATACCGCGCCGACGCGCCGGCCTCGCCCGAGTCGGCAATCGTGAGCAGGGCATCGGCGCTCAGCAGGTCGACGGCGATGTAGAGGAGGTAGGTGAAGATGGGCTGCGCGGCGCCGCTCGGCAGCAGGGAGAAGAGCGGCAGCAGCAGCGGCGCCTGGTGGTAGACGCCGCCATCGTACGGCGACACGTTGTGGTTGTACAGAAACAGGCCCTCCTGCAGGCGCTTGAAGCTGGTGACGGGCGTGGAGACCTCGACGCGTCCGGTCAGCAGGTCGGGGAGGCCGGGGAAGACGGTGAAGAGGGCGAGCCGCACGGCTGCTGCCGCCGCGTACAGCGTCGCCTTCCTCCCCACGGTCATCGTGCGTCCGCCATTCATCGGGGGCGGGCGTCGGAGTCGATGGGGGGCAGAGGGGAGAGGGAGAGGTAGCTGAGGAGGGGGGGGGGGGGGGGGTGGTTTGGCGAGGGGACGAGGAAGAGGTGGCTTCAAGACGCCTTGGTGAGCTCCAGGGCGCGATTGGTGTTAATAGGGGAGACACCGCGCACTGATTGGCCGGAGCTGGCAGAGGCGGGCCCCACATGTGCAGGGCGGCCGTCAAGGCGGTGAGCTGGGGTGCAGCAGGGCGCTCTCCGCCTCGGATAAGACTGGCAGAAAAAAAATTGGCTGGGGGGGGGCCCCATTGAAAAAAAGAAGGAAGCAAAAAAAGTCAAAACGCTCCTTCCTCGATCCCGCCCACCGCTTTTGGGGACCATCACCATCGCCAAATCCTCGAGGCACGTCCAACGCCCAACATCCAACATCCAACAGCACACCAGCGGCACGCCCACCGGACCCCGGAACACGCTCCCCTCTCCCCCGCTGCCCCCGTTTGTTTACCTCGGACCTCCTCCATGGGGCGCATCAAGAAGAAGGGCGAGGCCGGCGCCGCCCGCAACTACGTCACCCGCAACCAGGCGGTGCGGAAGCTGCAGCTGAGCCTGCCGGACTTCCGCAAGCTGTGCATCTGGAAGGGCATCTACCCGCGCGAGCCGCGCAGCCGCAAGAAGGTGTCCAAGTCGGCGACGGCGTCGACGACATTCTACTACGTCAAGGACATCCAGTACCTGCTGCACGAGCCGCTGGTCAACCGCTTCCGCGAGCAGAAGGTGCTGGAGAAGAAGATCACGCGCGCGCTCGGCCGCGGCGACGTGGCCGATGCCAAGCGCCTCGAGCGCAACGCCGCGCGCCCCGAGAAGACGGGCCGCTCGCGCTACACGCTGGACCACGTCGTGCGCGAGCGCTACCCGACGTTTGTCGACGCCCTGCGCGATCTCGACGACTGCCTGTCCATGCTGTTCCTCTTTGCCAATCTGCCCTCGACGTCGTCTGTGCCGGCCAAGATGATTGCGCGCTGCGAGCGCCTGTGCCTCGAGTTCCAGCACTACGTCATCGTCTCGCACAGCCTGCGCAAGTCGTTCCTGTCCATCAAGGGCACGTACTACCAGGCCAGCCTGCAGGGCGAGGACGTCACCTGGCTGGTGCCCTACAAGTTCAACCAGCGCGTCGTCGGCGACATTGACTTCCGCATCATGGGCACCTTTGTCGAGTTCTACATGACCCTGCTGAGCTTTGTCAACTTCCGCCTCTACACCACTGTCGGGCTCAAGTATCCGCCCAAGTTTGACGCTGCCAAGGACGACGGCGCCGGCGGCCTCGGCGCCTTCACGCTCGAGGACGCCAGCGCTGTCGCTGCTGTGCCGGACAGCACCACGGCCGCACACGGCCCCGACCCCACGGTGCAGGCCCAGGTCGACCAGCTGGTCAAGGCGCTCAAGGACGAGGAGGCCGTCTCCGCAGAGGCCAACGACGTGACCAACACGGCCGCCAGCGCCGACGACGCCAACGACGACGAGGCGCTGCAGGCGTCGGACGCCATTGACAAGTTTGAGCCCGCCGCGCTCGGCGGCGACGTGATGCCCCAGCCCTCGTACAGCGGCCGGAACCCGCGCGCACTCTTCTCCAAGTGCACCGTCTACCTGTCGCGCGAGACGCCCCGTGCGTCGCTCGAATTCCTCCTGCGCGCCTTTGGGTGCAAGCGCATCGGCTGGGACAGCGTTCTGGGCCAGGGCGCCTACACGACCAACGAGCTGGACCCCAACATCACGCACCAGATCGTCGACCGGCCGCCCGCGCAGCAGGTGACCGTGGACGAGGTGAACGGCGACGGCGAGGACAACCAGACGGCGCAGAAGCTGGCGGCCAACCAGCGCGTGCCGGGCCGCATCTACGTGCAGCCGCAGTGGGTGTGGGACTGCATCAACGACGAAGAGCTGCAGCGGCCGGACCTGTACGCGCCGGGCGCCGAGCTGCCGCCGCACCTGAGTCCGTTTGTCAAGAGCGTCGCCGGTCAGTACGACCCGTCGCTGCCTCTGGAGCAGCAGCAGACCGAGGCGGAGGCGCTGGAGTCGGACGTCGATGACGAGGAGGAGGACGACGAGGAGGAGGAGGACGAGGACGACGACGAGGAGGACAACGAGAATGCAAAGGAGGTGGAGGCGGCACGGAAGCCTGGCAAGACGCCCAACGGCGCCAAGTCGAAACAGTCCGAGGCCAGCAATGGCAACGACGAGAGCGAGGGCGAAGACAGTGCGGACGGCATGGATGTTGCCGACTCTGAAGACGATGACGAGGCTGATGACGACGAGGGCGACAAGACGTTTGGTGGGTTCTCGGGCGACGAGGGCGAGGACGACGGCGCTGACGAAGACGACGACGACGAGGCGTCCAGTGCTCTGCAGCGCCAGCTCGAGCTCGAGGCCGAGCTGTCCGGGAAGCCGGTGCGGAGCAAGACGGCCGACCCGCAGGCCAAGGCCAAGGCGAACGCGCGCAAGGCGCTGGCCAAGGAGGCCAAGCAGAAAGCCGACGAGCTGGAGCGGGCCAAGGGCATGCTGCCCAAGAAGAAGCGGCGGCTGTACGAGCAGATGGTGTACACCAACACCAAGCGGAGCGCCGAGGACGAGAAGCTGCGGGCGAAGCGCCGCAAGATCGAGCGGAAGCAGGCCAAAAGCCAGGCGGGCAAGGCGTGAGCGCCAGGCCTCTGGGCCCAGATTGGCTCTGTCTCGACCTCACCTTGCATGTGGAGTCCGGGCCATGGGAGGGAGAGGACGGAGAGCAAGACAGAAGAAAAAGTCGGCGTCGTTTTTGTTTGCTGCATTTTGTTTTGTAGAAATATTATCTCTTTTTTATTCTGTTTAGTAAATGGGGTTTTCATATTATATTTGCTTCCCTGGAAAGCGTGAATTGACCCAGATCAGTGTCCCCCATTGTCTTCCTAGTATGAACCATTAATCCTCCGGGACAGACCAGAACGCACGAGTGAAGAATGCACAAGGCGCGGTCGACTCTCGGTGCTGCAAAGACGCTGCAAGCGGCCGCAAGGCTGTGCTGCTGTTGCCCGTGACATCCGGCCCACTTTAATTTTCATCGCATCGCCAAACTGGAACCGAGGCGTCCACGTCCGTCGACTCTCCCCAACCCTCTGCTCCGAGAGACCCAGAACAGGCCCTTTCTGCGGCGTGCTGCGGGCTCCTGATTCGTACAGCACGACAACAGCTCCTGCAATGCGCTGCTGATCGGCATTCGTCGCTCGCGTCTCACCCTGTTGCGTCCCGCCGCCATGGCGCCGCAGCCATCGCGCCTGGACGGGCTGCTGGAGAAGAGCCTGGCCGTGCAGGCGCCGCCCAGGAAGCGGCGGAAGGCCAGCGGCCGGCATGGACTGCCAATGTCGCAACAAGTCATGGCGTTTGCGCAGGCACAGATTGCCCCGACGGCGCCCGCTTCCAACGCCCCAACACGGGCTGTCTCGCCAGGCGCGCGCGCTGGACCAGGGGACCTGGCGGACAATGCGCCCGGTGCGGCCGCTGTGGGCTCCGCGAGCCGGAAGATGAGGCACGAAAAGAAACGACATAGAGCAGCAGGGCATAGCAGCGTGTCCGGGAGAGAGATGCAGACAGACGTCGCAACACCACAAACGAAGACGAACGGCAGGCCAAACGGCAAGGCAGACGACTACGACGACACAGACGACAGGGCACGTGGCACGACAGCGGACTCTGAGCCACTGGCGGTCAGGCCCTCCAGGCCGATGAGGGGCACGGCGCCCGCGGTCCCGGCCGACGACGAGGACGGCCGTCGCGCCAACCGGTGGCACCGCACGCCGCGCTCGTGGAAGGACGTCACGCAGCAGGACCGCATGGTGCTGCAGGCGATGCGGCGCGTGCGTGACCAGGACCTCGCGGCGCACCTGTTTGACGTGTTCTGTGCCAAGAAGGCTGCGGCCGAGCACGGCCCCCCCGACGCCTGGCGGCCGCGGCCCTACTGGACAGCATGGCCGCTGCGGATGCGCACCAACATTGCCGTCGCCGGGTCGGGCCCGCCGCAGCAGCACGCGCGGCCTCGTATGGACCGTCAGCGCGCAACAACAGCAACAGCAGCAGCAGCCGTTCACAGGCCGGCCCTCCATGGCGGCGGCGGGCACAGAAACCGGCCAAGCGAACCGCTCGCGGAGATGTTGACGGCAACGGTTCTGCGGCTGTCCAGAGAGCGCTTCTATCAGCGCCGGCAGGCTGCCGCGGGGCCTCGGCCTCGGCGGCGCAAGTGCAGCACCAGAACGAACAGCGGCTCGAGGGCGGCGAGCGAGGGGGTCCTGGACGACGAGAAGGGCCGCCCGCCCGTGATCTCGGCCGACGACGAGCTGTCGGCACACCTCCTCCACCCGGCCGTCCGCCACGTGCTCACGCAGCTCGACAAGGTGCTCCTGATTCTGCACAGCACACGCGTCGCCGCGTCGATCACTGGGTGGCCCCTCCCGGCTTCTTCGACAGAGTCGTCGAGTGGTCCCCGGGCCATCGACGGGCGTCTCCCACCGCCGAGCACGGCACGCACCTGGGATTGGCCACCGCACTGGTCGTCGTCGCGCCAGCCGGACCCAGACCACCCAACTGGGACAATGATAACGACATCGACAACAACAACAACGGCGGCGGTCCAATCAACGGGGCCTGCCAGGGGCACGCCTAGTATGATGAGTCAGAGAACGGACACGGAAGAAGCAGAAGAAGAAGCAGACGAAGAAAATCGCAAAACCCAAATAGAACGCAAAGGGACTGTGCAGACCGGCGGACGCACGGAGGCGACTGAGGGGCACGGTGGTCGACGTCGCATGGGCCGGCCCCCGAAACCGCGTGAGCGGCGGCCCGACGAAACGCAGGAGCAGTTTCTCCTGCGCAGTGCGCGCGAAGGACACCGGCGCAAACCGGTATTTTCCCACACCCACAACAAAGGGGCGGAGAAGGGCGCACCTGCCGGGGACGCAGGCGAAGTGCTGGAAGGGCCGCACGCTGCCGCCGCCGCCGCCGCCGCCGCTCCCGGCCGACACGAGCATGCGAGCCCGCGACAGCCCCCCACGAAAGCCAAAGGCCCAGACGACAGGGCCGTGGCCCGCTGGGGCCTGCGCGGCTGGACCGATGTCGTGGGCGCGGCGGCGCTGTCTGGCTGCTTCAGCCCGCGGGTGCTCGCGCAGACGGCCCAGCGGTGTGCCGACCTGTTTGGCCAGAGCATGCTGCTGGACACGCTGCCGGGGGCCGGTGCGGGCGGCGCGGGTGGCGCGGGCGGCGCGCACCTGCCGGTCATCGACCGTGTTTTGTACGCGCCCAGGACGGTGCGGCCGCAGCCGGCAGTTGCCCCCCACGGCCGCGGCGGTGACGGTGACGGCGACGATGTGCCCGTTCCCTCCCAGGCTCAGACTCAGAGGCTGACAGCGGCCGCTGTGGCATTGCAGAGGAACGTGCGCGACGTGCGGCGCGCGCAGGCGGAGAGGCTGGACAGGCTGGCGAGGCGGCGCCGTGTGATGCTGATGGCGACGGCGGGACGGCCAGGCACGGCGCGGACAGCGACCGAAGACAGTACAGATGGCGAGGACGAAGAAGAAGAAGGAGAAGGAGAGAGTGGAGGGGGGGGAGGAAGCGGAAAGACGAACGACTGGGAGAAGGAGCAAATCAAGAAAGAGGAGGAGGCCAACGGTGGCGACGGCGCCAGCAGCGGCGGCGGCGGCTCTCAGATGCCCGTCCCAGCGGCGGCGGCGGCGGCGGCGGCGGCGGCGCGGCCCGGTGTCTGGCACTGTCCGCGCCCGACCTGCCCGCGGGCGGTCGACGGCTTCGCGCGGCGGGCCAACATGGTCCGCCATCTGCGGCTGATGCACGGCATCACGTACCAGCCGCAGGCGCAGGCGCAGGCGCAGGCGCAGCCGCAGCAACAACAGCAGGACAAGCAAGCCGGCGGCGTCCACGC
Source organism: Ophiostoma pallidulum (assembly GCA_019925425.1). Taxonomy (NCBI): domain Eukaryota; kingdom Fungi; phylum Ascomycota; class Sordariomycetes; order Ophiostomatales; family Ophiostomataceae; genus Ophiostoma; species Ophiostoma pallidulum. Next base: position 8,124 of record JADHKO010000342.1, on the reverse strand, counting down.
GCGGGACGGCGAGATGGACGAGCTGCTGCAGCCGCTTCGGGTGGACGCGAAAGGAAAGCTGTTGTCCGGCCGTCGCCGGTAATCGGACGGGGGCTGTCTTGCTGGTGTCTCGCAATGTGCGTGCAGATGAGGGACGGGGCCACCTTGAGGCCTGCTCAGATTCGTCTTCCTTTCTTTTTTAGGTTTGTTTTGCATGTGGGTGTTTGGTAGTAGGTTTGGTAATGTACATGAGAAAAATAAACAGAAGCGCCGTCTCCTTGCCCTTGTGCCGTCGCGCGTCTCCCGGCCTCTTCTGTCTCGTCTTGTACAAAGTTAAAAAAAGATGCACACATGGCCCCAGACGCAGCGCTTCGTGTTCGTTTTCTCTTGCCCTCGCAGCTCTGCTTCTGGCAGCTCCGGCCGCCCTGCTCGTCGTGCCTCTCTCTTCTCACCCGGTCTATGTTCCCCCCCCCACTGCTTTTCTCTCTACGAGGAAAGTCAAAACATGAAGAAATAAATACACTTGTAAAAAGAGACAAAGGAGAAAGGAAGAGTGTAAGGATGCGCGAAACCAAGACAAGAGGAGGGCAAAAAAAAATATAGGCAGATGAAAATGAAGACCAGATCAGCCGAAGGAGGCTGCCGAGGAGGACGTCGGCGAGGGAGCGCCACCTGCCGTCCACGCTGCTCTCTCTGGTGGTGGTCAAAGGGGGGATCAAAACAACACACAGTCGATGCGGCCGCAGCACAGAGACCCTCGGTGCCGCAGGGGCTGCACTGTGCCGTCACGCCCGTTCCGTGCTTTACCGGCTCTTCTCCAGCTGGAGACTCCGTAACCGCGCCTCAGCCGTGATGACCTAGGGAGAGAACGATGAATGTGTTAGCAGATGCACGTGGGAACAGCAGCAGCGGGGGTCCGTTCTTGGTCCGTTCTTGTTTTCAGGAGCGCTACTCACGTCGAGGGCTTGCTGCACCTCCAGGACCTTGCGCACCTCGCCCAGCCAGTCGCGGCTCAGCGTCTTGGCCCAGCCCTTGAGCCCGTTCATCTCGCGCGCGGCGTCGTCCAGGTTGCCCTCCTCGAGGAAGGTCTGCGTGCGGGTCAGGATGGACTCGACGTCGTCGTTGGCGTCGGCCGCCGGCACGCTGCCCGGCTTCTTGAACAGCACCTTGCTCAGCACGTAGCTGGACGCGTGGCTGGCGACGCCGGCGTCCTCGGGCAGCAGCGACGCCTTGCGCACCTCGCCGGCGACGCGGCGGAAGCGGTCGATCAGCTCGGACGTCGACGCGATGCCGCGCTGGTACGCGGCCGGCGGGATCGACGCGATGGCGGCGTCGACCACGGGGTCGGCGGCGGCGATCTCCTTTACGGCGACCAGCTCCCGGACAAAGGGCCGCAGCAGCGGCTGGCCGCCCCCGGGCGGCGCCGCCGATGCCGATGCCGAAACCGCCGATTCGTCGGCGAGGCGCGCGCGCACGGCGTCGATGGCGACGTGCAGCTGCTGGGCGCGCTGGCTGGCGTCGACGACGTCGGACCAGCCGGCCGTCAGGCGCTCGAGGTCGGTGACGGACGCCGACAGCGCCTCGAGCTTGCCGAGGCGGCCGCTGCGCTCGGCCTCGACGCGGTCGCGCAGCTCGTCGGCAAACTGCTGCGTCATCTCCACGGCCTGCTCGAGCAGGCGGTTCTGCAGCTTCTCCTCGCTCAGCTGGCGCTCGCGCACCGTCGCCAGCGCCAGGCGCGCGTCGTAGCTGTCGCGCACGCGCCCCAGCTCGGCGTCGAACTCCTGGCGCCACTGCGTCTCCTGCGCGGCCATGGTCGCCTCGACGCGCGCCAGCAGGTCGCGCGCCGCCTGGTCAAAGTCCTTGGTGCGCGCCTGCACCTGGCTGGCGGCGGCGGCGTCGGCGGCGCCGCGGATGTCGCGCACCTTGCGGCCGACCTTGTTGACGGCCTCCTTGGCCTTGCCAATGGTGGCACCGTACTTGTCGCTCGCCTTGTCCGCGTTGATCACCGTGATGATGTCGTTGAGCAGACGCACCACGTCCTGCACGACCGGCTCGGCCGCGTCGTTGACGGCCAGCGGGTCAATGGGCGACGCGGGCGGCCAGCGCGACGGCTCGTCGACCTCGGGCGCGCGGAACGCCGGCGCCACGGCGGTCGTAGCCGCAGCCGTGTTCGCAACGATGGCAGCCTCGGCAGCGGCCTCCGTCGCAGAGGCAGGCACCACGGTGGCCGTGGCCTTCCTGGCGCCCTTGGACTTGGCGGGCTTCGCCGGCGTCGGCGCGAGCTCGGCCGGGGCGGCCGCTGCAGGCGTCACGACAGCAGCAGTAGCAGCAGCGTCGCCGCCCTTCTTTTTGGCCAGCACACCGGCCGACTGACGGCCGCTCTCGGGGTCGGCCACACGCCACGACGCGCCGCTCTGGGCGGGCACGTGGACGTCGGCACCGGTGTCACGCGGCTTGCTGCTGGCGCGGCTGCCAATTTTGGGGAGGCGTTTCCGGAAGTCGAGCTCCTCGAGGTAGAGCACGGCCTGCTCGCCGAAGGGGACGTACTCGGTGAAGAAGTCGTGGAAGTTGTCGTTGACGCGCGAGTACCAGACGCCGCCGCCAAAGGTAAAGGCGCCGAGCAGCGACAGAGTGAACACGTAGTTGCGCAGCTTGCGGAAGAAGCCGCCCTTTCGCCGGGGCGCGACGGGTGGCGGTGTGGGCGACACGGGTGGTGCCGGGGGCGTCAAGGGCACGCTGCGGGAGGGAATGGATGCGGCGGTCGTCGTCGCGGCGGCTGGCAGCACGGGCGTCTTCGGGGCATCGGCATAGAATCGCTGCAGCACGGGGTGGTCAGTCTCCAGCGTGCGCGCAGGCGAGGGCATCACCAGGAAGGGCAGGGCAGGGCAGGGCAGGGCAGCGCGTCTCGCTTACCTGGCTGGCACCGGCAGCACGCCATGGACGAGCAGACACGGCCACGGGCCGCCGCACCAGGGCGCGAGTTGATCGGAGGGATGTTCGCATCATTGTGGGCGACGAGGAAGACGCGACTCGGGGGAGGCAGAGAAAGGCCGCGGGGGGGGCGGAAGGGGACAGGAGAATCAATGCAAATGCAGAGCCGAGACACAGAAACGACAAAACGAGCGAGAGGACGGGCGGTGGCGATGCAATGGCGCGTGGTGTTGTCCCTGGGGTTGCTCGCTCTTCGCTCTTTTTTGGGGGGTTTTGGCTGGAGCTCCTAATTTTGAGGCTCGAAAATGTCACGGGCGGATGAGGGATATGTTCGGCAATACGGGGCAATTAAATTAAATGGCAGAATAAATGCAAAAGTCGCACGGCCCAGCGCCGCCGCTCTGCAGCGCTGTTAGTGCCGGGTCGCGCTATCTTCACAGCGGGTTGCAGTGGCCCGTGCACTGAGCGGCGTCACCAGCAGCGCTCCAGGCGGTAAGCAGGGAGGCAGATGTTGTTCGGCATCACCCTGCTGGTATTGACGGCAGGACAAGGTCGGGCAAGCTAGAAATGAGACGAGGACGGAAGAGAAGGAAATGGAAATGACAGAGAAAGAGGAAATGCAGACGGGGGAAAGAGGAAAAGAGGATGAGGAAGAAGAGCAACAGGAAACGGACAAGAAAAGGAAAAGAAAAGAAAACGACCAGAAACAAAGAATGCAAGGGAAAGCAGCTCCGGAAATACAGCAAAGTACAAATGACAGAATACTCCTTCTCTGGGTGGTTGGCCAGTCTATATCTGCGTCTCCCCGCCCGTCCGGCATCTCCAGGCGCCCCGGCGCCCCGGCGCCCCGGCGCCCCCTCCACGGCGTATTATCAGAGGCAGCCCGCCGTTGCGTGCCCCGTCTCTCCATCGGCGCCTTGGACGTCCTGGACGTCCTGGCCGCTCGCGGGCTCCTCCACACGCGGCCCTCTTCCCTCGTGGCGCTACACCGGCCTGCCCCGGGTCGTCCGGCCTCCCCTCTAGCAGGCGCACGGCCCGGCGGCTTGCGTGTTGGCGCCCTCGGCTGCGAGGCTGACGCCTGGCCGCTGGCCCGGCCGCGCGCGCCCGCCGGCCTGGTCGTGTGGCAGTTTCTTTGCTATCGCGGTGAACAGCTCGTTGACGTTCTCGGCCGTCTTGGCCGAGGTCTCGAAGAAGAGCAGGCCGGCCTCCTTGGCGTAGGCCTCGGCGTCCGCCGTGGCGATGGCGCGCTTGTCGGGCAGCTCGGTCACGAGGTCCAGCTTGTTGCCGGCGAGCGCGATGATGATGTTCTCGTTGGCCTGGCGCTGCAGCTCCTTGACCCAGGCCTTGGCCTTGTCGAGCGACGACTGGCAGGGATGGTCAGCGTGGGGGGACAGAAACGAAAAGATGCAAAAGATGCAAAAGATGCAAAAGATACAAAAGAAGGCAAAGAACGGCATGGCCGGCATGGCTGGCAGGCCGGCATCGCCAAGAGCAAAAACACCTACCGCTTGCGTAATGTCGTACACGACCACGGCGCAGTTGGCATTCCGGTAGTACATGGGCGCCAGCGACTTGTACCGCTCCTGGCCGGCCGTGTCCCAGATCTCAAACTTGACGGTCGTGGCCTCGTCGAGCGAGATGGTCTGCGTCAGGAAGGCCGCGCCGATGGTGGATTCCCGGTACGAGTCGAACTGGTCCTTGACGAACCGGAGGACAATGGAGCTCTAGGAGGCGGAGGCGGGGGTTAGCAACGCGGGTTCCTGGCGGACAGAAGAGGAGCAGCAGCAGCAGAACAGCAGAGCACCAGACCTACCTTTCCCACAGCAGACTCGCCAAGCAGCACCAGCTTGAACTGGGCAAAGCGGTTGTTCAGGCCGCGCGCGCCGGGGGGTCCTCGGGCAGCCATGCTGTCAGGCGGCGGGTGAAGTAGAAAGAGGGCGGAGGAGGAGGAGGAGGAGGAGGTGGTGGTGGTCGAGAGAGGCGATGGCCGTGACAGCGAGCTGGTCGTCTCGATGGGTCCAATCGTCGGGATCACCGAGGTCGTTCAGATCGGTCGAATCGGTTGAATCGTGCAAACGGGCTGGAGCAAGATCCGAAGCGGCCGAGGCTCCGTCGTCTGGTGCTGTCGGCTACGAGATCGGAGCGTCTGCGACAGGCTGCAGCACACGCACAAGCGCAGGCGTGGGGAGGGAGGAAAGGGGAGCGGGCGAGGGAGTGTCCGAATCGCGGACCCGGGTGGTGATGACGGAAACGGAAAAGTGAGGCAAAAGTGAAGCAAAATGCAGACGGCGAGCGGGCCAGGTGACGATGCAAACGGGCGGGCAGGAGCGAGGGTCTGCAGGGTGGAGGTGGAGAGTTGGGAAGGTGCGACTTATCACAGGACGGCGTGGTGGTGGGCTTCTTTCCGGGGGGGGGGGGGGGGGGTGGGAGATTGCTGGGAAAGGGCGATCCAGAGAAATTGAGCCTGCCTTGCCGTTACGCTGATGCCTTGGAGACGGCTGCAGTGGGGTTTCGGTGGCGGGTTTGCTCCGTAGCGAGTGCTAGGGGCACCGCACGCCCCCCCAAAGGAGCGCTCCAGGCGTCTCAGTCAGCTGTCCGCGTCGGCTGCACGTGACAGCGCCAAAGCGTGACCCGCTGCGGGTGGGGCCGGCCCAGCCAATGGCAGCAGCGTGTTTTGCTGGCGGTGACGACACTCGGGCGGCTGTGCTGCTGTTCCTGGCGGCGTTGGAATTGCACTACGTGTCGCCACGGCCAGCGCGCTCGAGAGACCACTTTGCGACCGTCCACGCCCCGACCGCTCCGACCGCCCCGACCGCCCTCGACCGCCATCCCGCCGTCCCTCATCTGCCGCCGTCGGTCTGGGAGTTTTGCAGCGGCCCGTCTGTCTGCTGGTTGCCGCCGTTCCACCGCTCCTCGACTTCGGGCGCTTCGGCAGCTTCACAGCTTCACAGCTTCACAGCTTCACAGCTTCACCTTCACGGCGTCACAGCTTCGCAGCCCCACGCCTCGACAGCACCGCCTGCCTTCGCCATGGCGTTCCCCTTCCGCGACATCAACGTGCAGGCCGCCCCCGACTGCTACATCTTCAAGTCGCCGTCCACGCCCGACGCCCCCGCCCTCACCATCGACCGCCCGACCGGCGAGGTCCGCCTCAGCGATGCCGCCCTGCTCTCCGGCAAGCGCGTGACGCGCGTGTCCAGCATCAAGGGCATCCTGGGCGTCATCCAGCTGCGCCTCGACAAGTACGTCATTGTCATCACCAAGGACGAGCACGTCGGCCGCCTCAAGGGCCACATGATCCACCGCGTCCTCGAGGTTGAGTTCCTCTCCGTCCACGAGCGCGGCCTGCGCGACCCCGACGAGGACCGCTTCCTCGCCCTGCTGCGCAGCTTCCTCAAGTCCGGCCCCATGTACTTTTCCTACACCCTCGACCTCACCAACAGCTTCCAGCGCCAGGCCGCCCAGCAGGACGCCGCTGCCGCCACCGCCGCCACCGCCGCCACCGCCGCGGACGCGCCGCTCTGGATGCGCGCCGACGACCGCTTCTTCTGGAACCGCTTCGTGCAGTCCGACCTCATCGACTTCCGCCACCGCGGCGCCCGCAGCCAGCCCGGCGCCCAGCCCGGCGTCGACCCCTACATCCTGCCCGTCATCTTCGGCATGCTCGAGATCCACTCCACCACCTTCCGCAGCCACCCGCTGACGCTCGTGCTCATCACGCGCCGCTCGCGCTTCCGCGCCGGCACGCGCTTCTTCACGCGCGGCATCGACGAGGACGGCCATGTGGCCAACTACAACGAGACCGAGCAGATCGTCGTGCTCAACGACTCCGGCCGCAGCGGCCTCGGCGGCTTCTCCGGCTCCGGCGACATGCACAGCGGCAGCCACCAGCAGCAGCAGCAGCAGCAGCAGCAGCAGCAGGAGACGCAGATCCTGTCCTACGTGCAGACGCGCGGCAGCGTGCCCGTGCTCTGGAGCGAGATCAACAACCTCAAGTACACGCCGCGCCTGGTGGTGCGCGGCGACGTCCGCGGCATGGAGGCCGGGCTGCCGGCCGCCGCCGCCCACTTCGCCGAGCAGGTGCACATCTACGGCGACAACTTTCTGGTCAACCTCGTCAACCAAAAGGGCCGCGAGCGCCGCGTCAAGGAGGCCTACGAGGCCATGGTGAAGCACGTCGTCTCCAACCCGCCCAAGGAGATCGTGCAGGCCGACCGCAAGACCAGCGAGAAGTTCCACACCATTGACAGCGCGACGTCGCGCCGGCGCGGCAGCCTGAGCGCTGGTGCTGGTGCTGGTGCTGGCGCTGGCGGCATGGCCTACGCCTCCGCCGGCCGGAACCCCCTGGACCGCGTGCACTACGTGTACTTTGACTTCCACAGCGAGACCAAGGGCATGCGCCTGGACCGCGCGTCGCTGCTGCTCGACCAGATGCACGAGTCCCTCGTGGCGCAGCAGTACTTCCGTGCCGCCGACGTCGGCGGCGTCGGCGGTGTCGGCAGCGGCGGCGGCGGCGGCGGCGGCGGCGGCGTGCGCCTGGACCCGCGCAACCTGCAGACGTCGGTGGTGCGCACGAACTGCATGGACTGCCTGGACCGCACCAACGTGGTGCAGAGCATGCTGGCGCGGTGGACGCTGGAGCGCATGTTTGCGGACCTGGGCCTGATGCCGCGCGGCGCCACCCTGGTGGACCAGGACCCGGCCTTTGAGCTGCTGTTCCGCAACCTGTGGGCCGACAACGCCGACCGCGTCGCCCTCGGCTACGCGGGCACGGGCGCCATGAAGACGGACATGACGCGCCTCGGCCGCCGCACCAAGGTGGGCGCGCTGCGCGACGGCCAGATCGCCGTGACGCGCTACTGCCGCAACAACTTCTTCGACGGGCCGCGCCAGGACGCCTTCGACCTGTTCCTGGGCGCCTACGCGCCCGGCGAGGCCGCCGTGGCCACGCCGCACCTCGTGTTTGCCGACCGCCGCCCCGTGCTGATCCAGGCCGTGCCCTACGTGCTGGCCTTTGCCGTGTTTCTCCTGCTCGTCGGCCTGTTCACGCCGCGCCTGCCCAACGCTGCCGTGCTGCCGCTGCGCCTCTTTCTGCTCTTCTGGACGGCCGTCGCCGTCTACAGCGCCAACTTTGTCCTCCGCAGCGGCGAGCTCTATGTGCGTCCTTTGTCTCCCTTCTCTCGTCCTTGGGGGGGGGGGGGGGGCGGGGGGGGC
>JADHKO010000341.1:0-10832 GCA_019925425.1 Ophiostoma pallidulum | reverse complement strand
AACCAAAAACCAACAGATAAACACAAAACGGCTTAATAAACAAATTCACACATCCCATATACGCTTGGGCGGCCCCCCCCCCCCCCCCCCCCCCCCTTCTTGATCAGACCTGGTGAGGCAAAAAAAAAAAGCGGCGGAAAAGATGATCTCAACCACGAGTACGTCGTATGTCGACGCTGTGATCCTTGAGCAGGAAAAAAAGGACAAGGCCAAGAGAAAAAAAGGACGAAGTGCCTAAACAGGCGAGGGATTGCACTTGATATGCCGCAAAAGAAGCGAAAGAGTCATGGTCTAGAAGTCAAAGTCGTTCGATTTTCTGATGAGTCCACGACAGTAGTTGTTCTCTGTATTAGTCAGATTGGTAGCGTGGCCGCCGACCAAATGACGCCTTCCCCCTGTTTTTAGTGCTTCGTGCCTTCGTGGCCCTCCTCCGACAGGAGGGATCAGCTTCCTTCGGGCCATCGGGGCTGTCAGCTTTGTTGCCCAGTACAAATACGGCGTACGGAGTACGACTCCAGATGCTCGTATCTTGCTTGTATCTTACTTGTGCAAGCGCCTGGCTGCATGGAGAGGGCGGAGGACTGTGCACGAGCCGCTGCTGCCCACCACGTTTCTTTGCTTGTTGGCTCCTTCCTTGGCGACAAGGACGAGTACCTCGTAGGCATAGACGTACGTCGTAAGCTATGGTGCCCGTTCTTTCTTTTTGTTTTCCCGCCTACCGACGCGTACAAGACTCTTGCGTCGGCCGGCCTTACCTTCCGCCTATACGTACAGTTACGATGACTGCACAACGGCGTTATTACATCTGGCTCGCACATTTCCTCGTCCTCGTACAGGGACACATATCTTGCCTCACAAGGCATGCGTCGCATGAAGTGCGGAGCGGTTCCCGGTCCCTGTCGTAGGACGACAGTGTGTCTCTTTCTGCGCCCTCTCACTGGCTCGATTCCCTCATCACACCCTAAACAGAGAAGGAGTGAGAGGCGCAAAAGTGCATGGGGAAATGATAAAATGGGCTGATCGTGTGCCCATGGGTGGGGTAGGCTCCAAAGTAAAATAAAATAATAATAATAATAATAAAAGGGGGGCGTGAAAAAGGGCTTTTGCGCTAGCAGCCCAAGGGGCACGGCCGAGCTGTGCGGAATGAGGCAAGTGCTGTCGAAGAAAGAAAAAGGGAAAGAAGAGAGAAAACGCACACCAAAAAAATTGGAACAGCGGGACCGGGGGGGGGGGGGGGGGTTGAAGAGAGCAGGGACAAGGGCTGGTCGAGGAAGTAACCACAGATCTCGCTTTCCGTTTCTCGCCCCAAATATTTTACGAGCAGCAATTTTGTAATACGCTATGTGTACGGAGTACTCCATAGAGATACAAGTTCGATACATCGACGTCGTTTCCAGAGGATGCGAGTAAGGAGGAACATTCACGATGTTGACCGCTTTGCTCGTTCAGGCCAATACTGCGCTGAGAGAGGGCAGAGAGATCGCCCGCCTCCGCAAGGAAAAAAAGGCACAAAAATACGGTGTGAGATTCTGGGGACAGGGCGGGTGCGAGCCGGCAGTGCTTGCTCTTGCTCGTATCTTGCTTCCTGGCTTCTGCTTGATGCCAGCGTCGTGCATAATCGTACATAAGGAGGGCCTGCGGAGGATCAGAAGAAAAAAAGAGAGGGAGAAAAAAAGGAGGGGGGGCTGCGCCCCGTTGCTTGACTTCGCTTCGGCTCCAAAAAAGAAAGAGAAAAAAAAATCGAAAAAGAAGGCTGTCCCAGTTTGGGAAAGCACGAAGAACCACATCCAGCGCAGTCCCAAGTCGGGCAGGGGCCTAAAAAGCGAAACGACGATGATCGAACGACAAGACGCATCGTTTTGCCCGAAAGAAGGAAAATGGGAAGGAACGGCCCTGTTCCCTCTTTTTCTCACTTACTCCCTCCCCCCCCCCTTCTCCCCCCCCCCCCACGCCGCCTACGACGTTTGCTTTCGTTCCCATAGATCTCAAATGCAGCGCTAGCAAGTGTCATCGGACCAATCGCGATCCATGCGTGGAAATATTGTGCCAGAAGGTCAGCAAACTTGGTGTGGTGGAGCCTCTTCCAGCTGCACGCAAAACACAGAGGAAGGCGCAACCCAAGAGAGAAGAAAGAAGAAAGAAGAAAGAGGAGAATGAGAAGGGCAAGGTTGGGCCGGGAGGGCGGGAACACGACGAGGAAGGAGCGCACAGCGGGTGCCTGCCTGGTTTGGGCACCGGCTAGTAAAGCTTCGGTCGAGTTTTCCCCCGTGCGCACGTTTATGCTGCTCTTCGTACTTGCCGTCTGTACTTGTAAGATACGAAGTGGAACAACGCTGCACGGAAAGCGGGAGCACAGGAGTAAGACGATGCGAGGTACCTTCCGTGTCGAGAGGAGGAAGCAGCAACCGGCACCTGCGGCTGTTGTGCTTAGCGATGTTCCGGGGGAGGGGGGGGGGGCACGGCCGGGCGATGCCACCTTCTTTGCCACCCTGTTCGTGTGCTGTCCAATATGCTTACGTCGTACTTGCCTTCCCCCCCTCTCTCATCGGCCAGGATTCGATCGGCGCTTGTGTTCCTTGCACACAAGACAAAACAAAACAAAAAGCCTCCGAGGGGTGACCACAACCAGGAAAACAGCTGATACTGCCGGGGTTGTCGAGAGGCACCACAGAATGGGAAACCACACAATGCACGGCTTTGGACAGCAGGCGCGCGCGAAACACAGAGCAGACGATCACCAGCGGACCGAAACGCGAAGAAGAAAGACGCCAGACAATCGACAGCAGCAGCGGCGGCGGCGGCGGCGGCGGCTGCGTGCCGTTGAGCGTCCGGAGTACACATGCTTTCCGGGTGCACACACAATACATACACCCAAGCGTGCTACGTCACTGTGCGAGGACCGACTTTGCAAGGACACGCCCCCCTGCCCTTGACAGACGAGCAGTACCAAGCCACCATTTCTCTCATTCATCTCTTTCCCCCCCGCTCCACACGCACACGCACACGCACACGCACACGCTGCTTGGACTGGCAAGATACAAGCTGTTGTACGGAGCACGAGGCATCTTCCACGCAACTTGGCTGGCTGATCGTCCTCGTTTGTTTTCGTGGGCCCTTTGGCCCCATCGGGTGTTTGTGTGCTGTGTGCGTGTGTGTGTGTGTGCGTGTGTATTTTGTGTGTGTGTCCGTTTTATTGACAGACGGCCAATGGCCCGCACCCCTGCTGTGTTGATGCGGCCTTTCTGCACCATCCTCAACACAACCTTACCAGACTTGGCTAGGGATAGACATTCGAATAACATTCGGTGAGCCCGGGGAGGCCGCCCTCACCCGCTGTAGCGTCTCTAGCGGCCTCTCCTCCCCCCCCTCCTCCCCCCCCACACACCTCATGGCGGGCACTGCCGAGTGGGAAAAGGAATATGACTAGGGGGGGATGGGGAGGAGAAAGCCAGCGAGAAGGAGAGAGGGCGCGAGGAGATGGAATGGGGCAGATGGGGGCCGGGCCCCTGTCCCGTGGCATTTCACATTGCTGGGGCGCAGCGTTGCCGAATTCCAAATGCCACCATACACCGCAGGCCCCGTCAGGGACGGGACAGACATGGCCTGGCCTGGCCAGACCATCCCAGGCGTTGCAGCAGAGAAGCTACGGAGCACTCGTTGCGGCATGGTTGTTGGGATGCGTTGTTTTCATCCCAGCCCCCTTGCACGCGTTACAGAGGCATGCCTTGTGCTGCCCCGTCTCTGGTCGCCCTCTCCCGTTATTCACTCGGCTGGACGGCCTGTCCAGGCCAATGACGAAGGTACGGAGTACGCCAGGAACAGATCACGGGGTGTTGCTTGCGGCTACGGCTACAGCCACACAGCTGGTGGGTGCCCTTTTTGCCCTCTTCTTCCTTCTTCTTTCTTCCTCCCCCTCCTGCTCTCCGGTCGGAGGTCCTGTTGTGCCGAAAAGGAGGCAAACCATGTCTCAGTCTCGTTGAGGCCATGCCAGATCGGCGGCCGTCTAAGCCCCAAGATCTGCTCGTGCCCCTCGTGCTTCTTGTGCTTCTCGTGCTTCTCGTCCTTCTCGTGCTCCTCGTGCTCCTGGTGCTCCTTGTGCTCCTCGTGCTCCTCGTGGGCGCTCGTGGTGCTCTGTGGGCGAGCGTGGTCGGTGCTTCTTGTGCAGCGCTAAACCAGGGCAGAGTGGCTGCGCGCTGTGCAGCCTGGCCTGCGCTCTTGCTTTCCTTCTGCCTGCCAGCGGCCGTCTGCTGCTACGGGAGACGGAGCTCGTACCTCAACCACAGAGGCCCGTCGGTAAACAGTCCCGGTGCCCGTCGCATCGGTGGCTTTTTCGTCGAAACAGCCAGTACGACGTGTTGTACAGGCTGCTTATTCTTTACTCGTACGAGGCACGGGCGTGCGGTTCTAGTCTGTCATACTGTCTGTATTACTGGAAGCGAGTGCAGGCGCCAGGGAGTGCGGAATTAGGGGGAGAGGGGGGGGGGGGCATGCACGTCTTCGGTCGACCATCGCCAGCAACACAGCCCCAAGCTTTGGCTTTTCCCCTAGAGTCTCTGATTCTTCCTCGTACGAGTGAGATATCTTACATCCTTGCTGCTGAGTCTCAGGTACACGCCCACCCCCCCTTTGTTCCCCTGTTCCCCTGCATTGGAGGGTCTCAGCTCCTCCCGGCGCCTACTAGGGACATCCCACACTTGAAAATAAGATTGGGTAGTGGGCGTGCTGAGGAAGGATCAGGGACAGACAAGAGAGATGGGGGGGGTGCGAGATTTGAATGCGATGGGATGCGTGATCGGGTAGTCTGGGCAGCAAACAATATTAGTGCCTGTTCGTCAGACAAACGACACTATTATGACGGAGTACTCCGGACGTCGACGACCGAGAACGGGGCATCGGACAAGATCTGGAAGAAAAGACGAGAGAAAAAAATGGGGGGGGGGGGGGGGGATGGGGGGCCGACACGGGGGTGCCGGCGACGGAGGTGTTAGAAAGGGGGGGGAAGGGGGGGGGCTGTTTTGAAAGAGGGAGGAGGAGAAAGGGAGCAAGAAAAGAGCGCAAAGTCGCGGGGTTGGCGAACGAAAGCGCGTCGAGGGGCTGAACGAGATGCGACGGGAGAGACGAGATGGGCTGCGTCGTCTCAGCTGGCTTGTGACGAGGCGGTAATAAGCTACATATCTTAACTTTACTTTGGCACGCCGCCGGTCTGGGCAATGGGGCTCAATAAAGAAAGAGGATCTTACGATGTGGTTACGGGGGTCCCTTATTTTACTAGCGCAAGGCTGGCAGAAGAGGGGTGTCTTGTTGACAGTGAAGATGAAGATAATGTAATGAATGAAAAAAAAGAAGAAAAGAAGAAAAAAAGAAAAAAAGAAGAAAAAAAAGACGGCACAGAGCGGCCCAGCAGCGAGGGAGGAGGCGTCGACGCTGGACAGAGCGTTGTGCCTGTTGGCAAGATGGAGCGCATCTGAAGGAGAAGAAGAAGAAGAAGAAGAAGAGCACAGAGAAGTGGCTGTAGAGGTACGGGAGGGGGATCGAGAAAGGGAGTATCCAAAGAGGTCACAAGGATACAGCTTCCAGCTTCCTTAGCCTTGGCGGCCCAAAGCCGTGCACGCACGCACGCACGCCCGGCCGCCCGGCCGTCCAGCCGCCCTCCCACCATCGCTCGGGCGATCGAGGCGTGTAATAACCAAGCATAATCGAAACGCCAGATAAGCCGGGGGGGAGAGCGAGGAAGAGGGGAGCGGGAACAAAAGAGATACGACGTACCTTGTACGAAAGACCAAAAAACAATCTTGCATGGGTTTTTGCATAGTCGGATGGGGCAAGGCTAGCCCGAGTCGAAGGATCTGCCCGTCGGGGAGAGGAAATGGAGAAATTGGCGAAAATGGCATGTTTTTTCTTTCTGATATTGCTTTCGTTCTTTATTTTATTTTATTATTTTTTTCTTTCTCGTCTTCTTACGCGGTGCCCGATGGATTGTACTGGGGGAGGGGTTTCCTTGCCTTTCCCCTTTCATTTGTGAGGGGTTTTCTTTCTTTTCTTTCTTTATTTCCCCCTTGTTTTTGGTGTTTTTCGTTTCCTCGTCTGGCATCTCATTTTGTGATCCATCATTTTTCTTTCTTCATTCTCCGCCGCTGTCGCCGAGCAGGCCTCCCGGGGGATGATAAGAGCGTGTGTGTGTGAGGAAAGGGAGAGGGGAGAAAGCTGGTCGTACACTGCGGCGGTGGTTTTGGAAAACTCCTGCGTTAGGTCAACTTCGTGCTGCATGTTGTCCTTCCCCGTTCTCCGTCCGAGCATGCAAGCGCTGCGCACAGGGCACCACGGGCCGTCGGGGAAGAAGGGCGGAGAAGAGGGAGGGTTGTATTCTGCCAGGGCCTGGCCACTTCGCGAACAAGTGATGATGGCTTTCCGGGGGCTTTCCGGGGGCTTTCCGGGGAGCAAAACCCTCGACATCGTAGGCGGTTTCCCAGGAGTTCGCAACACCGCCCGCCGTCAACTGCCACATTCAGCTCTCTTATGCCAGGGGGAAAAGACAAAGGCCATAGGGCCTTCTTTCCTTTCTTTTTTTAGTTGCTGCTGTGAAACTCCCTGTCTCAGACGGCGGAATGTTCATTGCCTGCGCCGGCAAGGACCAACAACGACGACGACAACTCCCGTCTGCGGAACGACTTGACGCCGAACTCGAGGCATGCAAAGCCAGGGGGGGGGGGCGGAGCACAGCATCTCTGCGGTGTGTTGGCGGGCAAAAGCTCTCTTCTTTCTCTTCCTTTCCTTTCCTCTGCTTTCTCCCCTTGCTTCTTCTCTCCTTGCCTCGTCTCTTCCCACCCCCCTCCCCCCCCCTGCAACGTTGGGGGAACGGGCTTCACCAATCGGCACTCAACAGCTGTCGTTTCCCCACAATGTCGCCGATCTGGGAGGCTGGAAGAGAGCCGGGCGACCGAGAGGACACGGAAAGGGGCAGCAAAAGAAGAAACATGCCAGTGTGGAAAGGGAAAGAAAGAGGGGAGAAGAAAAACACGATGGTGTTGGGAGAGAGAGAGAGAGAGAGAGAGAGAGAGAGAGAGAGAGAGAGACGGTGAGCCATCACGACGCCAAAATCCAAGGCACCATCCCCACCGGCCCCCTTTTCCCTTGCAGTGTTCTCGGTGGTCGTGCTCGCAACTTCGGCGAAGTAGTGCATGTCGTTTGTGATACACATTCGTCGCAATAAACCGAATCAGCCACCAGTGTTGTCGAGGTCGTAATGTCTTGGTCATAGAAAGGCGTCCCTTATTCTTTTCTCTTATTATTATTTTTCTTCTCCTCCCCCCTCTCCCCCTCCATACCGGGGATCCCAGCTTGACGTGCAGGATCTTGTTCACTCTTGATGACGCTGTGACGGAACACAGGACTCTATTTTGGAATAACACCCCCCCCCCCCTTCTCCCCAGTATCTTTGAAAAAACAAGGGTGTTCGTATCAAGAAATAACCCCCTCCTCCCCCCATCGATGCAACTCCCATGGCTCCTACTACGACGTAAGATTTTAATAAGCTCGTTTCATTGATCCACAGTGCTGAAAATGTTAGATACAACAAAACAAAGTTGACAATTACGTACAATGGTCAGAACTCGACACAAGCTATGCCTCTCTCCGTCTCCCCCCCCCTTCCCCCTCCCGTTCTATGCACCTTTTGCAAAACTCTCGTATTGGGCCCGGCACCCCCGCTCAGTCTGGGCGGCGCATTGCTGCCCAATCCGGCGAGCATCCCGTACCAAGTTACAGTACTTTTTTGTCCGGGGAGGGCGGGTTGCCGTTGTCTCTCTCTCCTTTACTCTCTTCTCTCCGGGGACCACTCTCTCTCGTGTCACAAGGAGTAGGAGACGGGAGGGGAGAAAGAAACAGGGCATCTGGTATAGCCGACTACCGACTACAGACGGCATGGCCTCGTCGTCCTCTGTCAAATCCGGACCGCCTCAACCCTAGCTGTACAAAATTACAATCCAGGCGGCTCACCTCCAGGGGAATGCATGGAGACGTACGGAGTAATGGCACGGAGCACAGAGGGCGGGTGGCCACGGGCGACAGAAGAAGGAAAAGAACGAGCGTTAACAAGAAAAGGAACAAGGGCCACGGCCCCCCATGTTGACGGTAACATACGAGTACGATAAGGTCCCACCACTTGTCCCGTCCATGTTCCCCCTCCTTGGTCCTTCCGATGCGACGGGAAACCATTTCAAAGCTGGTCGAGCTTCTGCTTCTCGCGATACCCAGGCTCGCCAAGCAAATCAAAAGCAGGAAAGACTCTGCCAGCCCCCCCCCTCCCTTCTGTCCTTCGCTCCCCCCATACTCCCCCACGCAACCTGTTGCGGGCTAGCTCTTGCTCGCCTGCAGGATGCCAACACCTCATGTCCTTTCGTTTCTTACTTTGCCTGCCAAAGTGCCTGTCTGCATTTTCGTCCTCTGCGGACAGAAGAAGATGGAAGCGAAGAGACGCTCCTCTGGCCATCGTTCTGGGACAATGTCTGCGCCAAACACAGGCCAGCGCAGAACAGAGGGATAGTAAGATACGAACAGTGGACAGGATGGAGCATGGCGGAGACGATGGACAGGTGCGGGCTAGATCGACTGGCACGGGGGGGGCAAGGGGGGAGGGGGTCCCTTCGCCCAGGAGATGATTTCCGTGTTCGTCTTAATCTACGTCGAGTGCAGGATCTGACTTTCTTTATTTTTAGGGGGGGGGGGCATCGGTTCCATTCCGTGTGTGTGTGTGTGTCCTTCTTGTCTTGTTCATTTCCAGAACAGCGACCCCCTCTCTTGTCGAGCTTTGGTGGCTACCCTCTTTTCTCTGAGTGTCTCTCCCCTGTTAGTGGTGGTTGGAATGTGCATGAGGCTTTTTTGTGTTTTTGTGTCAGTGGTGCCTCCTCTTCTCTTGCCCTCTTCCGTTTCTCGCCTTCTACTTCTGCCCTTCTGGGCCTCCCTTTCACCGCATCGGCAATGACCACTGAGGGAAGAAGGGACGAGAGGAAGAAAGAAAGAAAGCGGAAGAAGAAAAGAAGACAAGAAAAGAAGACAAGAAAAAAAAGGAGGGGGGCCGGAGCAAAACGGAAGCTGCAACTGCCCTGAACAAATACGAATCCGCCGTACATTCTTTGCCTCTCTGTCAAATGGAAAATATGCAAACTCCATTTTGACAGCCCAACACGGACCAGATTGCGACGCGCCTGACCAGACGAGGCTCAGTCCCCTCGGCGGCCGTGGATATCTGCACGCCCTTCCTCTCCTCTCCCCGCCTCCCCCTTGATGCAAAGTTTTTTTTGTGCATATGGCTGCATTGTGTGTGTGGGCACCGGATTGAATAACAAAGGGAAGAAACGGAAAATGACACGAAGATGAAGGAGAAAGTGACAGGAAAATGTGATAAAAATGAAAGAAGAGAAGGTTAGCCGGGGGGGGGGGGGTCTCGAAAACGAGAACAGAACAGGGCGCAGCAATCGCTGCCAGAGATCGCTGCCTCGTTAGTAAAAGAAGAAGAGACAAAAGGGGGCCTACAGATAAGAAGATGACCAGGGTGGAAGCGAGGGGATAGGAAGAGAAGAGAGGGAGAGAGAGAGAGAGCCCCTTTAGCACACAAAAAGCAGAGGGTCTCACCCCTGTCACCGCTCTTTCTTTCTTTCTTTTTTCTTCGGCACTTTCTTCTTCTCTCTCTTTTTTCTTTCCTGTGCAAAAAGATACCCCGTACATGCATCTGCCCATCACACCCCTGCAAGGTTTTTACCTCCCCCAGCCCCCAAATTCCTGTGGCCCAGTCAAGTTGCTCTCGCTTCTGCTCATCCCGTTCCCATTTGTCATGTTGGTGCTGTGATGAGAGGGGGTTGTGACGAGACAAGCAGGCTTCGTTCACTGAATATGAAGATGTCCATCCTTGTGAAATGCAGGGGTTCTTGGTGGTGTGAGGGGGGGGAGACAGCAATTGCAGGGGCTGTTGAGGCTGGAGGACTTGTCGTCTTGCCTGCCTTGGGTCCCTTTACCTTTTTCTTCTTTCGTTTCCCTCTTTCCTTTTCCTTGTTTCTTCTTGGATCAGATACGATGGGGGCGAGACTGTGACTGCGACGAAGAAAAGACCACCGGTCCGCCACTCAACCAGTTTGCCAGCTTGCCAACCGAGAAAGCGAAGACGTCAAGAGGCTGCCAGATCGTTGGGGGACGGGGGGAGCTTCGCTCCACACCGGTGAGGCAGGGAAGCGAATTACGATGTACGAGAGGGGAGAGGGTGGTGGGGAGTCTCTCTGTTTCGTTTTGTTTCGCCGTTTAACGCCCCCCTGCCCGTCTTCTTCTTTTTTCTCTCCTCTCTCTTTTCCTCTCTTCCTCGCGTCCTCTCTCCGTGTCTCTTCTGCGAGCCAACTTTCCCCTCCCCTTGCGAATTTTACACTTTGCGTCGTAGCCTGCCGGCCCGTGGAGCGGACACCAAACCGTTTCTGTGGGAATGGTGGAGGGGGGCTGGAAGGGCCCTGTTTCGTTTTGCTAGTTCTATTTCTTCTTCTTTCAGAGCTCTCTCTCTCTCTGTACGCAACGAGCATCCCATGCATAACTGTGTCTGTAGGCACATGTTTTGAACATATGCATACATGTCCGTGCTCCGTAATATGAATACGGCGTCCTTGGACAGCCGCGATGGTATGCCTCCTAGCTTTGCCGTGTCTGGCCAGGCCGAACCCGGACAAAGGCCGGCAGGTACAGACAAAGAACACGGCAAATACGCGGCGCTACTGCGTTTGTCTTGGAGAGAAACAGCCCGGTCCTTGCGTCTACTGCTGTTGTTGGTTAGCCAAAGAGGCAAGTGGAGACGCCTA
>JADHKO010000340.1:0-19785 GCA_019925425.1 Ophiostoma pallidulum | reverse complement strand
TCATTGGGCTGGTGGCTCACGGCCGAGTTAATGCCGGTGCCTTGGCGGGCGAGGTGTTGTTGGGGGGTGGGGGGGGGGGGGGGGACCTCCCCAGCAGAAAACCTACAAGTCTTGGACCCCGTCTTGGACGAGCCATTGGACATGGTGGCGACTCGGGGAGGGGGATAGGGGGTGTGGTCCTTGACGAAGCTCCAGGTCGACAAGGGAGGGGAGAGAGGGAGGGCGGAGAGAGAACAGTCGAGAGAAAAAAAAAAGAGAAGAAGTCTGTCTCAAGGAACACCGTCGGCGAAAGAACGGCGTCAGACTAGGTAAGGCGCCCATTGGCAGAGAAGGATGTGGGCGCGGACACTCGTCGACGTCTGGGACTCGGGCAGTGCGGCTGGGTTTCGAGACGGCAGAATCCGCGGGCGCAAAAAAAAAAGAGGCGGGCGCATTGAGAAAGTGGCGATGACGATGCTGGGCACACCACACAAGCCGTAGTGAATAATACGGAGTAGTCATGGCCGAACTCCGCAAGGCCAGCCAGGCCCGCTAATATCGTAGCGCTTATACGTCCCAATAGACCGCCTACAGAATCGCCTAATAGGCCAGGCCCCGCCGGGACCAGCCGGATAGACGCGGCCTTCGCTGAGTGTTCAGCGTGTGCCAGCGGGAGGCTGTTAATACGCACAAGCAAGACAGAACCCCATTCCGGACGAGCCATTCCGGGTCTCGGCGTCACCAGGAGTTTCACATAGTCAGCACGGCGCAATGCCACGCGGTCATTCATTTTTGTGGGAAATTTGTTTGTAAGAAAATGCAGTGCTTTTCCAGAGTTTGGTTGCCACATTGTATGGACACACGCTTCGGTCGTTGTTGGTTCCGTCCCATTTGGAGAGAGAGAGTTCCTGTACTCCGTCATAAAATCAACGCCCCCCCCCCCCCCCAACCCCCCCCCCCCAACCCCCGTCTCTACTTCCCCCTGGGGTCGCCGACGATCGACTCCAGCCGGCCGGCGAGCTGCCGGTGTCGCCGCACCACCTCCACCCACTCGGCCTCGGCATCGTCGCCAACGTCCAGCGTTGCCAGGAACAGGCCGAAGTCGCCGCCCAGGCGGCCCAGACTGCCCGCGCAGTACAGCACCTGGGTCAGCAGGCTGTCGCGCGATGCCTGGTCGCGCAACGTGGGCAGGTACTGCCGCAGGGTGTCGAGCAGCATGTCGACGAGGTGGAGCGGGAACGTAGCGAGGGCGGACGGCAGCGGCTCGAGGGGGTCGAGCTCTGCCGTGCCCCCGGCCGAAGATGCAGCAGACGCAGGAGATGTGGGTGTTGCTGCTGTCGTAGTTTTTGTTGTTCTTAAGGCCGACGAAGCAGCGGAGCCGTCAGAGGGCTCGCCAGCAGTCGCCGCCGCCGCCGCCAGTGTCGTTGTTTCGGGGAAGATGCTCCGGAACATGGAGACAATGGCAAAGCTCTGCTCGCGGAAAATCTCAATGTACCGCTTTAGGTACCGCTCCGTCTGCTGGCCGCCGGACCACGCATTGCCGCTGCCGGCTGTGGCCGTCTGCCTCGCGCGCTCCTGGTCGGCAAGCTCGCGCAGCGGCGCCAGGGCGTCCAGCATCGTCGTCAGCGTCGCCAGCCGGCAGACGAGGAACAGCGCGCCGAGCGCCCGCTCCTGGGTGGCCACGTCGTAGTGCAGCAGCGGCTTGCCGCTGCTGCTTGTAATCGTCGTCGCCACCGTCGCCGTCGTCGCTGCCGTCGCCGCCGCCGCTGCCGCTGCTGCCGCCTCGAGGTCCGGCAGCACGCGCCGCAGCCAGCTGATGGTGCGCAGCGCCACGGCCAGCTTCAGACCCGGCGCCTTGAGGGACAGCACCAAGCTCGCGGCGGTGGCGCGCATCGACTCGTCGGCCTCGGCAGCCACCGACCGCACCAGCGGCGAGGCCGGGTAGAGGGCATGCAAGCGGCGGATGTGGCCGTTGAGGTCGAGCGCGGACGCGTAGTTGACGGGCGCCGCCGCCACGGACGAGGCCAGGAGCGGCGGCAGCTCGAGGACGTCGACGAGCCGCTCGACATTGCGCGACAGCAGCAGGGCCTGGCGGCGGCGGGCCAGCACGTCGCCTCCTCGTCCGGCTGTCCCTGTCGCCGCCGCAGCTGTGAATGTTGCTGCCGCTGCCGCTGCCGCTGTTGTCGACGCCGAAGCCGAAGCCGAAGCCGCCGCTGCTATTGTTGTCTTGCTGGTGGCCTTGCCGGGCCGGAAGGCCGTGGAGAAGCGCACGACCTCGTTGTCGAGGGCGGGGATGGCCTTTCGCAGCTCCGCCGCGCTGGCTGCGAGCTGGGGCACGGCGGTCTGCAGCACGTCGTGGCGCCGCGCCGACTCGAGCACGGGCTGGTAGGACTTTTTGGCGAGGCTCTGCAGGGCCAGCTGCAGCGAGTGTGCCGACTGCGACAGCGCCAGGGGTTCGTCGGACTGGAGAGAGGCGAGCGGGCGTTCGGCCAGCGCCGCGAGGTAGGCCAGGGCATCGGGGTCGGCGGCGGCTGGCGATGCTGGCGATGCTGGCGATGCTGGCGGCGGCGACAATGCGCCAGCCGGCGTCGTCGCCAGCAGCTCGTAGAGCAGGTCGGCCATGTCCAGAGCGTGTGAGGCGTGAGGCGTACGGGTGTGCGGGCGTCTGCACGCGGGTGCCTCGGATGGTTCGACGTGTCGTGATCGCTCGGCTCTTGCCTCGCCTGCACCTTCCTCAATGTCTTGTTGTCTCAACTACTGGTAGTCTCAACTGGTACAGCTGCGCGGTCAGGCGCCACACCCAACTGAGCCACAGGGCGAGGCCGCGCTGTTGCACTGTGCACTCGGGCGGCACACGTGGTTTAGGCTGGCCCCTGCCTTGGTTGATAAGATAACAGCCCAGGGGTGTGGAGAACTGCGCGGTGCGCACTTCGTGAGATAAATGCTGCGCACTTACACCCTTGTCATGAGTGCGCAGTCTGCGGGTGGAAATCTTTCTGAGGATCATGCTGTTTGTGCACTCACGCTCAAAGGCCCAGTAGACGGCCTCCTCGCTGCTCTGCTTTGGAGGCACGTACGGACCGCCAGTTCTATTTTATATGTTTACGGGGCACCGTGTGCTGTATTGGATGATGAGCGGCAGTGTTGTGGGTTTCAGTGCAATGCTGCAGGGCTCCGCCTGCAGCTGCATCCAAGACACACAGCGCCGCTCACTTTCGTTTTGCTCATCATTCCCACCAATTCTCACAAAGCAAGGCCGTTTGCCTGTGACAGAACGTTTGTTCCATGTTTCCAGGGTCGCTCCTACCGCCCGCTTCACCCATGCATGTAAGAAGCGTTTTGGGCTTAGCGGCTGACATAAGCCAGCAACCACCACAGCTCCTCCGCTGCCCACTAGCCGCTCCCCAACAAACCGCCGACGGAGCTCTTATTGGTGGCGCCGCTCGTTTGTTGGCGGCCGCCTCGCCCTCCCTCGCCCTGCGCGCGCCCTCGGTCGTCTCCAGCTCGAATCCGGACGCCGCCAAGGCAACCGACGCGGCCTTCCCCCTCAGTCCCGCCGCACCGCCCCCTCTTTGTCGTCCTTCTTGCGTTGGGATCCTGTCTTGGGTGCCCTTTTCTTCGGATCTCTTGTCCACGCACCTCCCCCTCGCCCTGGCCTTCATCCTGTCGCCGCCCACCATCGCCAGTTCTGAACTCTTGACGGCGGCTTCAACCCTCGTCACGCTTCGCTGGCCGGCGTCTCACGCAACCTTGGGAGCCTCCGTCTTTCCCACCGCTCCTGACTGCTTGCATCCCTTTGGTGCCCTTGGTGTCCTTGGTCTCTTTGGTCTCTTTCCTCTCTTTTGGAAATAAGAACCCCCCTGTTCTCGTCTTCAGTCAGTTCCTCCCTCTCTCCCTTTCTCTTCGGCGCGTCAGCCTCCTCCTCCTCCTCCGTGCCCAACCCCAGCCAGGCTGCCAGCCTGACCGGTGTCACGCTGGGTCGCCACGGGGCCAGTTTGGCGGCTTGCTGCCTGCGTCGTCAGCAGTCCCCGTGAACACAACGGCGGCCCCCTCTGCCTCTCGCGTCCCATGCCCTATTAATAACAACCATCTCCGTCTTTTTTCTCTGCAGCCCCCCCCCCTCTCTCCCCCCCTTCCCTCTCTCGGTCCACACAAACCACCCACCCATCCGCGCCGTCTCCGCAGCCATGAGGGACGTCTTCCCCATCCCGCCGATCCCGGCCCTGAGCCGTGCGAGCCAGCCCCTCGCCGACTTCCTCAAGTTCGACATCCTGCCGCTGCACATCCACGAGGTCGTCCTCGCCGCTCTCTTCTACACCGTCATCCACGTCGTCGTGTCGCCGGCGCTGTCCAACTACTTTGTGCCGCACATCTACGGCCCCATGAGCCACCCCAAGAAGGTCAACTGGGACGCCCACGTCGTCTCGCTCGTCCAGAGCCTCCTCATCAACGGCCTTGCCCTCTGGTGCATCTTTGCCGACACGGAACGCCTCAACATGGACGACGACTGGAAGGAGCGCATCTGGGGCTACAGCGCCTCGCCCGCCATGGTGGCCGCCCTCGCCTGCGGCTACTTTCTGTGGGATCTGGTCGTCACCGTGCTCAACATGGATGTCTTTGGGCCCGGCCTGCTGGCCCACGCCGTCAGCGCCCTCGCCGTGTTCTCGTTTGGTTTCGTGCGTGCCTTTTTCCTGTTTCCCTCGTTTCTTCTCTCGCTCCGCGCCGTCTCAAGACTAACCCACCCCCTCAGAGACCCTTCCTCAACTACTACGGCGTCAACTTCATCCTCTACGAGCTGTCCACGCCCTTCCTCAACTTCCACTGGTTCTTTGACAAACTCAACATGACCGGCTCGCGCGCCCAGCTCTACAACGGCATCGCCCTGCTTGCCACCTTCTTCTCCTGCCGCCTCGTCTACGGCATCTACATGTCCACCTGGGTCTACCGCGACATGTGGAACGCCGTCTGGGACGGCCCCTCGGACGACTGGATCCACAACCCCGCCGCCGCCAACGGCCCGGCCGTGCGCGCCTTCGCCGCCGGCGCCGGCCCCATCCCGCTCTGGCTCTTCCTCCTGTACACGGCCAGCAACATTATCCTCAACTCGCTCAATGTCCACTGGTTCTTCAAGATGATCTCGGCCGTGCGCAAGCGCTTCGAGCCCGCCGCCGCCGTGCCCAAGAAGGAGAGCCCCGTCGTCGCCGTCGCGCCAACCAAGGCGGCACCGGCTGCTGCTGCTGCTGCCAGCGCCACGGGCACGGACGCCGTCGCCGCCGCCCGCCAACGCCTCAGCAGCGCGCTCGAAGTCGGCGATGACTTTAACGAGATCCAGTGAAAGGCAAAGGAGGGGGGGGGTGGGGGAGAAAAAAAGAGTAAAAAGAGGGAGAGGAAGGGCAGGAGGAGTCGTGCTTCCTCTTTTGCCCTCTTCTTTTAGTTTGGCCCGGGATTCAGGCAGGCGTCGGTGTTCCACCCATTCATTCTCTCCCAGATCTATATTGCCACCTTACGATTTCGGCCATGTACGACTTGGCAAAATAGTATAGCCGCTGTCTCGCCTCTTCTTGGGAAGCGGGGGAGCTTCTGGTGTTTGCAATCTTGTTTCTCTCATTTCAGTCAGAGTAGGAGGGGTGGGAGCAGGTCCCTGTTTCTCTTTTCTCTTAATGGATGAACGACCTGGGCGGCGTGGTATTTTTTTCTTTTGTCTTTTCTTCTTTAGGATGGCTTGTAGGATAACTTTAATGTTTATCGACTTCTTTTTTGTGAATTCCAGACGGTAATGACTTGTAAATCCTATATTTGTATTTTTGCCCTCGTTTTTCGCTCGTCTTTTTTTTTGTTCTTTTCTTTTCGTTTTACCAGTGTCTATTGTATTTATGCTGTTGTGAGAACTAAAAACCACAACATGACGCCTTCCCACAGTTTTAAAGGACCGCTTCATCTCCAAGTAATGTCTTTGCGGAATAGCATCGCAGAGCTGTTTTCTCTCTCTCTCGAGGTTCTGGCAAAGAAGACTACCAGATTGGTATCATCGTAGGCAGCAAAACCACTCCGGCCAACCAGCACCCTCCGTCCACGACGCGAGTTCAAACAGAGACCAAAACAAGAAAGAATAAACTGCTGCTATTATGTATATAGAGGTGAATAAAGTATATACGAAATGTCGATGCGCTACGTTAAAGATCTTTGTCCAAAAGTAAGATAGGAGGGTGAAAAGGAGGGGGGGGAGCGAAAAAGCCAACAACAAGAAATTACAGAGGTCGAATAAAGAACCAAGAAAGCACAAGAAACAAAAAACCAGGTAAACCAGGAGAGACAACGTGGCACAACCAGAAACCAGAAAAAAGTGACAGCGAAGAAAACAAAAATAAGCCGAAAAAGGGGGGCCTCGATGGGGGGGGGGGGGGGCTTTTCCCCTTTTCATTTCACGGTCTGCCCGACTTGCACCGGTTTCCAAAGAAAAAAGACCAAAAACAAACCGAGGCCAAAAGAGCACAAGAAAGCTGACGTCTTTCTGTCCAGTGGAGAGTGCTTTTCAGCCGTGGCCGCGTGTGTCTTGAGAGGGAAAGGCCCCGAACCGCGAGTCAGGAAACAGGCGAAGAGAGGACGAGAGAGCAACAAATGAGGGATAGCTAGTGTGAAGTGACGATGCGAGACTCGAATGCGAAAATAAAACAACGCCGGCCGATCATCAGAAGCCAAACGGGTTTTCCGGTGCTGCAGTATAGGACCATGGGTTAGTAACGCCTCAATTCTGGGAAGCCGCCGGAACCGGACCAAAACGTTCTCTGTGTGACTTACTTGCGGCATTGAGGTTGGCGCGCCGGCCCGTGGGCTGCGGCATCAACTTCTTTGTCTCTTCCGTCACGCCAAAGCGGACAGGAGGCGGAGGTCCTGTCTTCTGCGGTAAGAGGGGTGCAGGGGCCGGTGCCATGCCGTGGTTCCCAAACCCCTGCGTGAAGCTGCCCGTTGGCTGGGGCTGCATGAACTGCATGGGCTGCTGCATGGGCTGCTGCTGCTGCTGCATCGGCATGGCTGTTCTCTGGGGTTCCAGGGCCGGTGGCAGTATCGTGTTGAGGCTGCCGCCGGGTGCCGGGGCCATGCCGAATTGCTGCTGTGGCTGCATGGGATTGAAGCCGCCCGCGAACCCTGTCGGCTGCATCTGCATCGGCTGGCCAAACTGGTTCTGCTGCTGCTGCTGGGGCATAAACGGACCCGGCATGCCGAAGCCAGTCGGCTGCGGCTGCTGTTGCATGGGCATGCCCGTCATCATGGGCATCATACCCGTCGGCTGCTGTGCCATCATCTGCTGCATCTGTTGGGCATACTGCTGCTGCATCCGTGCCTGGTTTATGTCGTTGAGGCTCTGGCCGGGAGGCGCCACCTGGCCCATGGCAATACCAGTCATCTGGGGTTGTAGCGGCGGAGGGCCAAAAGCGCTTGGCTGGGCAGACTGCGGGGCAGAGAGCGGCCGTAATGGTGGCGGCGGGGGTAGCAGGCCGCCGTGGCCTTGCGTATATTGAGGTGCCATCGGCCGGGCACGGGCAAAGGCCGTCTGCTGTGGTTGAAGACCGTTCATCCCCTGGATGCCTGTCTGCTGCTGGGCAAGGCCCGCAAAAAGCGCAGGAGAAGCGCCGGGCATCTGTTGCTGCGCCGGCTGAGGCTGAGGAGCACCAGCCAGCCCTGCCGCGGGCGTTGCAGCCGCTGGCAGCGTGATGGCTGGAGGCGGGTTGGGGTTGAGCTTTTCGGCCTGCATTGGCTGTGTAAGGAGCGAGAGTTCCTGCATGGACCCAGTCAACGCAGCGGTGGGCTTTGCAGCAGCAGGCGGTGGGGGTGCAGGCTCGGGTGCGCGAGCTGCCACTGCTGGAGCGGCTGCCGCCGGCTGTTCGGGTTGACCGGTGGGTTGGCGAGACGGCTTGACCTCCCAGGCATTGTCGTCGAATCCGCCAGCTGAGGTCTGCCCCGAAGCTGCAGACGTGTTATTCGCAGCGGGTTGAGCTGCCCCGGGTGACGCGACACCATTGCCGTTGGTGGCGTTACTGCTAGTGTCGTTGCCCGACTTTTGCTGCGAAAACGCCTTGGCGTCGACAATGTCGCTTGTCTGCGTCGTCGGCGCCGGGCGGCCGCGGCGCGTGTTGTTGCGGAGCGTACCACCGGGGCCGGAAAAGAGACCGCCCGCCTCAGCGCCATCGTCTCCACCAGCAGCAGCCTTCTTCGTCCGGCCGTACTTGATGTCCAGGAACCGCATCACCTTGATGATGTCCCCTTCACGTAGGCCGAGGGTTCGCAGGTTGCTGGCGTCAATGTCTGGCAGCACGCTCTCGTCCATGCTGTCCTTAATGAATGCCTGCGCATACCGCTCGCAGAGACCGACCGCCACATCGCAACCGAGGAAGAACTGGAACCAGTCGTAGCCTGTGTCATTCGGGTCCGGGAAGCTGTTGTCAGGCTTCCTCGACTCAATCGAAGCGCCGACTTTCGTGCCCGACGAGTTCTGCGACTCGAGATGCTGCTGCTGCATCTGGGATCTGCGCCTCACGCTCGAAAGGGGTTTGTCCTCGTCGAGGGAGATTCCAGTAACGCTCTCAACGTACTCGAGATCTTCCACAGACATCTTTGCAACTGGTACGGCAATCTTGACACCATTTGTCTTGTGTAGATTGATTTTGCTGTCTTTGAGGCCCAAAAACTGGGCCTCCACGCTGAAGGACTTCGTTCGGTCGGTCCAGGTTCGCACCTTGGAAGAGTCGGGTCCTTGTGAGCCAAGTTAGTCAAGTGCACAGGTTAAGGAGAACAAGAAAGGAAAAAAGCCGCAAGGGGAAAAAAGAAGGGGAGGGGGAAGGGGGGGGACTGCAACGTACTAGACTTTCCAGACCGGGAGCTGCCGCCGTTCCCGTTTTCTCTCTTGTTCGGATGATGCTGTTGCTTTCCACCGCCGTTATTATTGCCATTCGTTGCTGATAAACTACTGTGCCTTGCAGGCAAATGCACGCCAGGTCCTACCTCAGATGCTCGTCTCGACTCGTCCCGCACGGCCGAGCGCACGGCGTCGCGTGTCATGCGTTCTTCGTCCAACCGATTCTGCTTGACCGTGCTCTTAGCCGAGGCCGTTGCGCTGGCTACCGAGATGGTGGGTTTGCTGTCTGCCGCGGGCGACAGCGGGGGCGACGACAGGTGCGACAGTGGATTCAGGGGCATGTCAGATGTGATGGTGCCGGTGACCTCGACGTAGCTGCTGGGAACAACACCCTCTTTGCCGTTCTTAACACGGCGCACCTGGCACCATTCCTCGCTGCGGCGGTCATCAAGGATAATGACCTCGTCGCCAACGGCCACCGTGACCTCGTCTTCGCCCTGGGCCACAAAGTCGTACAGCACCACGGCCTTTTTCAGCTCTTGCCCCGTGCTAGCGAGCATCACTTCGCGCAGGCCTTCGGCCCGGACGGCACCGGCAAGCTCACCAAGTGCGCTGACGATCTCCTCGGCTGTGTCCTTGGCACCGGCGTGGAAATCGACACTCTTGCTCGGCTTGACCAGCTCCATAAACACATGCTTGCCTTCCCGCGAATAGTGCGTCATCTTCTCGGCGGACCACTCCTGCGAGGGGCCATCCTGTGCTCGTTCAGGCGCGACCAAGATGACGCCGGTTTTGAGGTTGATCCCGAGAGTTGTCGGCATCTTCTTCCGCTTGCCCATCACAGACACCATCTCGGAAATGTTGTACAGGTGGAAGCCGCCCGGACCGAGGGAGTTTTTGGCGTGCGATTCTTCGTCGTCATCGTAGCCGCCACCACTGCGGGCACCGTTGCCTGCCCTGCTACTGCCGCCAGCCCCGCTGCCAAATGCATTGCTGTTGCTCCGCTGCGGCAGAGTCGGAGAGGGCTCGTCGTCCGCAAAGTGGGCCTGGGGCCGTGGCCGTGTCGGCAGTGGCGGCGAGCGCGGATTGTCGTCTTCGGAGGCATCGGACAGATACCGCGGCCGGTTGGGCAGCGAAGGAGGCGGGGTGGTTGCTCTCGGCACAGAACGGCTAGCCAGGACACCGGCCAGCGCTGCTGCAGCGGCGGAGTTGGCGCCAGGGCTTCCCGGCTCGTCGGCAGCTGAGCCGCGCGGTGGTAGGCGAGGGCTAGGGGTGTCGTCGTTGTCGTCGGCTACAGGCTGTCTTGTTGGGAGTGCTGGTGGTCGCTCATCGGCGTCTGCCTGTCCCTCGTCCTCTGCAGCTCCGGCTGCGGCCGCAGCACCTGTCCCGTCCAGATCGATATAATTGGACGGCGCGAAGCCGTACTCGCCCTTGTACCCGGCGAGAATCCAGTCGGGGTCGGAGGTGTCGTAGATGGCCAGCTGCGCATCGTCGGGGAAAGAGAGCTCCTCGTCAGTTTGTCGCGTGTACTCGTATAGCGCACGTGCGTGGCTGGTAGGTTGTGCCTAGATTTGGTGCAAAGAAGGACCGAGGTCAGTCTGGGACAAGAAGGCTTCGCCAAAATAAGCACACACACAAAGGCCTTACCTCCTCGATGTAGTTGTTTGGGATCAAGCCTTCAGGCTCCTCGTCGTCGTCGCCCGAGGCCTTCTTCTTGGCCTTCCACCAGCCATCGTCGCCATCCTTGTTAAGGACGTAGAGAAGACCACCTTCTGCGATGGCCAGCTCGCCCTCCGCCTGAGGCGCGTAGTCGTATATGGCCTTGTAGATACCGATGAAACCCATGGTGGGCGGGAAGGCTGCGGAAACGCAACAAAGAAGGGATAGAGAATGCGGAGAGAAACCCGGCAGACAGGTGTGGGGTGGGAGAGTCCTCGGGAAAGGAGGCTGTCGCTGGAGGTGCGTCGCACGCGCAGGTACTTGTTCGGACAGACGGGGCGGGGGGACACGGGGGGCAAGCTTAATTTAGCTGCTCCAGTCGAGGCTTGCCGTTCGCTTAGAGGGGGACAAGATTTGCACCGACAAGACGGCTTGTCGGTCTGGACATGCTAGGAGAAATGGTGGGGGGATCGTCGTTCGATACAGCTTGAAGAATGCTCAACGCGGAGGTGACGGAGCGACGAGTGGTTTCGGTCGAATAACGAAGAGAGGATCTCGATTCCCGAGGCAGGGCCGGAAGTGCGGATGGGAGTGGATGTTGGACGGAAGGGGGGGGTTCGATGGAGATTTGTTCTTCTCAAAGCTGTTTCAAATCGGAGGAGGCTGGCGTTGAAACCGATCTCACAAGTCAGCACTGCGGCTCGGGGGGTACAGAAGGGGACAGTTCCGGCACAGGAAAAAGGCAGAAGCCAGACAAGACCCGGCGGACAATGGAGGGAGTTCAAGGACAAGAGGTTCCCCCCGTTGAATGGCCGGCGACGGATGCGGGAGAGAAAAAGGGGGGGGGGGGGGGGAGAGAGAAGCTCACAGAGTAAGAATAAAACAAAAAGACCTGCGATGTTCGAGCTGCGTTGTGCTGGGCTGCGCTCTAAGAAATAATGAAATGCACGGCAATCGGCCGCGTCTGCTCGCTGGTAGTGATGGTTGTTTTGTGGTGGTGCGCAGGGGGGGCGCAGAGACGACGACAAGGGCACGAGGAGAGGGGGGAGGGTGACGATGATCGGAGGACCGGGGAGAGAGAGAGAGAGAGGCCTGCCGACGGGTTGGGCAACTCGGAAGAGGCTGGTTGTGGGCGGCGGCGGGAAGAAGCAGAAGAGTTGCGGGCGGCGGCAGCGAAAATCCGATGATGCAGGGAAAGGAGTGAAGGAGGAGAAGCAGAGGAGGAGGAGGAGGGCAGGGACGACGGCGGCGGCGGCGGCGGGAGGGAAAGGGCGAAAGGGGAATCGGGGGGCTGTGCGCTGCTGTCTGGTAGCGCCTCCCTTCCCCAATGGCGGGCTTCTAGGGCAGGGGAAGGAGCAACAGCAGAGGGGGGGGGAAGGCGAGAACGAGCAGCTCTCCCAATAGCGCCGAGTCGGGCCTGTCTGTGCCTCAGCACGTTTTCGTATCTTATCTAATAACCTAACAGTGCTTCTGCCGCCGGCTGCTGCGAAGCCACCTGTTCTACAGCAGACGGCCGCACCCCAGAGAGCAGCCATGTGCGCAGAGCTACGGCAGCCGTCCATCGAAGTGGGGCGCCGGAGGAAATAAGCCACAACCAACAATCACCAGCTTCTTCACTTCTGTCTTCTGTGGAGCTGCTTCACTGCCACCTCTGGTAAGATATAAACGCAGGGCCTTTCTGTATATGAACACCACACAAACATGACCGACGTAAGAATCACATCATTGCACACGTTACACACCTCCCGTGGTGTCCTTCATTTGAGCAAAGGAAGTCTCGATACACCACCTATGAAAAGCGAGTAGGGGGAAAAGAGGAGGGGAAGAAAAAGTAAACGAAAAAGAAAAGAAAAAGGAGAAAAAAGGCATCCATAGATTCGCACAAACTTGGCCGTGATTCCCACAAAAGTCCCAGTAATAAGATACAAATAACCCGCTGCCCTCAGTCTGTCCCGTACGAAAAAAAACACTCGCCCAAATTTTGGCCTCCCAGGGGTGCCCCCTTATGCCCCCAGCCCCTTTCCTCTTTATTGCTCGGTTTTTTCCTGGTCGTCCAGAATACCAAAGCCGTCCCGGGCCATCTTCCTCGACCGGGCCGCGCTGCTGCTGTCGTCCATCTCATGGTACGACTCCTTGCGCAGGCTATTCCGCCGCTGGCTGCGGGTGGCGACGCCGGGAAAGTACCGTGGACTGGTGCCGGACAGGTGCACGTTGGGGTCGGCCTCTGTACCGCTTCCAGCAACATTGGAAGGACTAGCAGCAGCAGCAGCAGCAGCAGCAGCAGCGTCGGCCGTCCACGTGCTTTCCCGCGAAAGCACTTGGGGCGATGCGAGAAGCGAGCCCGAGGTAATCGTTGCCATGGCCGCGGCCGCCGTGGACAGGTTGCTTAGGGTCGGCGTTGGGGCGGCGCCGCCGCTGCTCGGCGCCGCCATGTATGCCGTGGCGTCTAGAGCCTGCAGAGGACTGGGACTGGACTTGGCTGCCGCCGGCAGAGACACGAAACTGGGCCCCGTCGCAGGCCCGGTGGCCAGCAGGGGCGGCGGCGGGGTGTTTGGCACACCGGACGGCGGTCGCTGTGCCGTTGTTGTCTGCGCCGCAGATGGTGACTTGGGCAGTGCTGCACCTGTGGCCGTCGACGCAGCTTTGTCTGCGGGCACACCTCCTTCGTCGCCTTCGCCTCCCTTGTTCTCAGGCGGTGGCTGTGTGTACTTTTCAATCCTGTTTTTCCCAACGAATTAGGCCTCTAATGTAATAATGGGTGTCATAACTGTCGGCAGTCGGCAGACAGACGGGGGAGAGGGAAACGCAGACTTACATCAGCCACTCTTCACGCAGAGTGCAATAACGGAAATGCTGGCGGCGGTCGGGGATGTTGGTCTTGACCATGGTGTTGCCTGACATGCCGGGCTTGTAAAAGTCGCTGCCGAGCCACTGCTGCTTGATGGAGAACTCGTAGCCGCTTTGGATCACCGAGTTCTTGGCCAGCTCGCACATGTCGACCGGGCTCAGCTTGTAGATCTGCGCGGCCACCGCATACTCCTCCATCAGGGGCTCCTTGGTATAGGCAAACTGCAGCGGGTCGTCGGTGGACAGCGAGACGTTGAGGCCCCGCTTGAAGTACTGGTGGAACGGGTTGCGCTCGTATGCCAGGAACAGCGCGTTGTTGCTGAGCGGGGACATGGCGATGCCAATCTGCTCGAGGTAAAAAATGTACTGCAGCAGGGGCACCTTGCGGAGCAGAAGGCCGTGGCTGATGCTGTGCGAGCAAAGGAGGGCCGCGGCGAGATGCTCGCTGTCGCCAGCCTCGCCGCAGTGGGGGCGCAGCACAAAGGTGTTGAAGCCGCGCTGCTTGCGCCACGCGTTGAGCGTGGCCATGTTGGCAAACAGGTAGTAGAGCCAGTAGCTGTAGGGTGGGTTCTGGCCCGAGTTCCATGCCTTGGGGACCGGAAACTTCTTGAAGAGCCGGCGCTCGACCTTGCTCTCGTCGTCGACGCTGTCGAACCCAATGACCCGCTGCAAAAAGACATGCAGCTTCGGGTACGCTTGTGGGTTCTTTGTGGCCTCGAATAGCGGCCCGAACAGGTTCTTGATCACCTGCTCAAACGACTCCATCAAGCCCGTCGCCTTGTACACGTCAAACAGGCGCGGGATTTGGATCAGCCACCGCACGTTGGGCGAGAAGAGCTTGTTGTCGACGACCCATGCCGCCAGCTTCTCCCATTCGTTGATCGACTTGCCGTAGATGGAGATGCGCCACTCGGCCATCTGATACTTGCTCGACTCCAAATCCGACATGACCTCTTTGGTGATTTCCGCCAGATAGCGGCCGTCGATGTCATTGTCTGTCTTCAAAAAGATTGTGCGAAGCCGGGACTCGCCAATCGGGTTGTACTTGAGGTTGAACTTGTCAAAGCGGTGGAAGGTATCTTTGTGTGCCTGCAGCCGTGCAAAACAAAAGTACGGGGATTAGTCTAGAAGGCCGAAGGCGATAGTAAAGAGGAGGGGGGATGGTGTTAACAACGTACATGCATGTCCAGTGTGTCGATGCTAAGATCGTACGCAGTGAGGTTGATGCTGTCAAACACCTCCGCAAGTGTCAGGTGCTTGCCGTCACGGTAGAGAACGATCTCGTCCGGGCACTTTTTCATTTTGCTCTTGATGAAGCGGAGCAGATGCTTCTGGTTCATGCAGGCCGAGTGGTGGACGTGCGTGTCGACTTTGCGGACGTTGTAGAAATCACGGTGCGGCACCCGTTTGGTGTCAGCCGTCTCCTGGTACTCGTTGAGCAGCGTGTAGAGGCCAAACTTGCCCTCGAGGTACTGCAGCCGCCGGTACGCGAAGCTCTTGCTCGGCCCGTCCGCCGAGACGGATAGGATGGGCTCGAGGTCCATGTAGAACTCGCGGAGCGTCGGGATGCTGATGATGGGCGTGTCGGCTGCTGCAGCCTCGCCGTTTTCAAACACCTGGAACACGCCGCTCTCATCGAGCCGGTACATCAGCTCGCTCTCGCCCGGCAACGGCAGCAGGTCCTCCATGTCAAAGTCCTCGCCAATGTCTTGACCGGGTTTTCGCTTCCTGGCGTGCGGCGCCGTCTTTCTGGGCGTATCGGCGACGTTGCTTGGCAGGTTGGGAGAAACGGGCATGGACTGCTTCTGTTGCTGTTGCGGCAGAACCGTGCTGTTGGCGAGGCTGTTGCTAACGCTGTTCGCGGCACGCGTCCCGTTGGCGGTGGCACCCGCAGCCTCCTGGTCGGCTGCCCAGACAGGCTCGGGGGGCGGCGGGTAGACGTTCCAGTTGGGGTCGTCCTTGGGGTTGTCCATAGGCCCCTGCAGAGAGAGGCGGATGTATTTGTGGCGCAGGTCGATCACTTTTTGAATGTTCTTGAAGATGGACGTAAGCTCCGCAGTGACCTGAGGGTCGGCGTCCGCATACGACGTGCTGCCGATGCCCTCCGGCTCTGTGATGCTGATGCCAGACGCATTCAACCCACCTGCCGCAGCAGCCGCGCCCAGTGCTGCTCCCGATGTCAAGCCCGCACTGAGGACGTCTGGGTACGTGTCAGCACCACCCAAGCCGCCGCCGCCGAGGACAGATCCGTCGACAGCTTGCAAGCTGACAGAGGCATGATCGTGGAGCTCACCGGCTCCATGGCTGTGGCCATAGCCGTGGCCTCCTCCGGCGGTCGAGGACCGCTGCGCAGGATCAGGAAAGCGAGCAGCGCTGCCCATGGGCGACCGCGGCGACATGGAGTAGGCGCCGGGGTCCGCATTCAGGGCGCCTGCGAGCATGGTCGGGCTTGCGCCTGGTGGCAGCTGTTGCTGGTATTGTTGATATTGATGCTGATGATGATGCTGCTGCTGCTGCTGCTGCTGCTGCTGCTGCTGGGCCGCGGTCTTTTGCAGGTCGAGCTGGCTCAGCTGGTAAAACAGTTTGGCGTCGGTCTGGCTCATCTGGCGCTCGGCGACGGCGTCGTAGAACACACTCCGCTTGGGAATGTCACGCGGCAGCATGCCCTCTTGCAAGGCAGCGGCAGCGGCTTCGTCGACGCCCCCCCTTTGTCTGTCTCGGCTGTCCTCGCCGTCCCCGCCGTCCTCGCCGTCCTCGCCGGCCTCTTCTGCCTCCTCCACTTCCTCCTGTTCTATGTCGTCCTCTCCCTCAAAGTCGTCTTGTCGCGTGCCCTCGCCAGGGGTAGTGTCACCGCCGACGCTGAAACGCGCTCCTGGATAGTGACGATGCCTGCTGCCGCTGGCGCTCGCACGAGATCGTATCTTGCTGCTGCGGGGGGCGGATGTGCTGTTTTCGTCGTGGCCGTATGCGTCTTCGTCTCCGTCGAAATACGCCAGGCCAGGCTCGTGGCTGTCGTCGTGCTCGTCGGCCACGCCGTCCGAGTCGTCGTCGTGCGGATGGCGGCCAAGATAACTGGATGCGATGTTTGGGGGAGAGTTGGAGGTGGAGCGAGACGACAGCTCACCATGTGCCGCGCGGGCAAAGGCATAATCTCGGCGGGAGGCTGGTGAAGGGTTGCTTCCAGTTAGTTATGGGGGGGGAGAGGGCCTGTGTAAGCTTGGGGGGGATTCGAGCTGTGACAGGCCAGCAGCGGCAACAGTAACAGCAAAACAAACGAGGGAGGGGAGGGGGGTGGCTGGCACAACAGACGCACCAGACATGATGGCTCCAGGGATTATCGTCGCTGCGTCCAGGGAGGACTGTCGTGCAGAGAGGTCGGAGGTGCAGGAAAGACAAAAAGGGAAAAAAAGACGAGACGGTGAGACGAGACGGTGAGACAAGCAGGTCGTTGGATCGCACAGTCATCACGCCTCCCTCTGCTAAAGAAGAAAGGGAACAAGCAAGACGGGGAGCTCAGCCACCGTGACTCAAAAAAAAAAAAAAAAACAGAAACAAGGTAAGGGAGGGGAGGAGGAGGAGGGGAGGAAAGGGAAGGGATGTGGAGATTGAAGATAGGTGAGGATGGCACAAAGGCAGGGTAGGCGGAGCCCAGGCCAAGGCGGCCCGCCAAGAATTGGAGATAATACGACGGCAATACTCCGTACAGGGGGAAAGAAAGTCGCTAAAAAAAGAAAGAGGGGAGGGGAAGAGACGCCTAGCAAATTCCCGCCGCGCTGGGCCAGCGTGGCCAGCGTCCGTCTCCTCCTTCCCCGATTAAAAAACCACACGGCCGAAAATAGCACCGAAAAAGGAAGGAAGCCAATTGGAAGGAGAAGCAGCGCGGAAGGAGCAACAGCGGGCTGGGAAGAGGTGTGCTTCTTGGCTGCATGGAAAGACGCACTCAAAAAAGGTAGAGAAATGCGCACAGCCCTAAAGAAGCGGCCTAGGAGAGATGGACAGGACGAGACACCACAATGATCACAGTGACGTCGTCTGGCCGTCTCGGGGTAAGGAAGGCACGGCGGAGCACTGCTTGCTAGTTCGGCAGGAGCGCCGCCCAGGGGGGAAGGATGGGAGGGGGCAGCGCTGATAAGGGATTGGCTCCTTCCTTGCAAAGGCTGTAGGCCTGCCTGTATCCACCCACTCCCCCCTACGGGGCGAGGCTTTCATGGCGTTTTTACCCCTGGGAGTGCCAGTCCCTCCTGCCGCAGCAGCACGCGTTCCGGACGATGAACGGCGGTGTTTTCTCTCGCTTCAAGCGTAGAGAGGCCCCCTCTGAAAATCTTGAGAATGGGCGCCCTGGCCGATGGGACGCAATCGCGCGCTAGCGGCAGAAGCAAAGCTTAATTCCCACCTGCCAAAAGGAGCTTCTCGGACGGCAAGGCGGTATTTTATATGATTACGACTCGACACCAACGCCATAGCAAGGGAAGAGAACCTCTGTAGAGTCATAATTCTAGAATTCAAAGTCCAGAATTTTGCTGCCATATCCCCCCCTCTATGTCCTCTATGAATCATTGAAACGACAGCCGAGGCTTCAACTCGTGCTGCGCCGGTCATAAAAACATTGGAAACGAATACGTCCACAAAAATGAATAAATAACGGCAGAGATAAAAACAATGGGAGAATGCAAACATGGGGTGCGGAAGAAAAGAAGAAAAGAAGAAAACAACAAAAAAACTGGCCAGTGTCAGCCGACCTTGACGCTAACGGCCCGGGGCCGCGCTGTTGGCTTCTTCTTGCCGTCAAAGGAGTAGAGGCCGCCCGCCGAAAAGACAATGATGGCGCCGACCAGGGTGCCGGGTGAGAGGCGGTTGCCAAAGAGCCAGATGCTCAGCAGCAGGCTGACGAGCTTGCGAATGTTGAGCACGATGGTCACCGTCAGCGCGGACGACACCGCGGCAAGCAGGTTGACGCCCCGGATGCAGGCGTACTGCGTCAGCACATTCAAGACGAGGTACACGAGCTGGCTCGGAATGTGGACGCGCTCCAGGCTGCGGCGCAGCCCCGCAACAACGGGCGCGTCGCCGTCCACGCCCGCGGCGGCGGCACGGCTCGCCGCGTCGATAAAGGGCAGGGCCAGCGGCGCGCTGTTGGCGAGGCGGACAAACTGGCGGATGATGGACGGCAGGAGGGGGAGGAAGAGGGGGAGGGACAGGAGGTGCGAGTAAAACAGGTTCTCGCGCCACTGCGGGCCGTAGCGCCGGTACGTCTCCTCCGTGTAGAGGCCCATGATGGACGAGAGCACCTGGGCAATAAACAAGATGGAGAGGCCCGTGATGAACTCGACGTTGCCTTCGGCAGCCTCCTCGGCCACGCCCTTGCTCTGCGCGTCGGACCAGGCGGCAACGACGACG
This sequence comes from Ophiostoma pallidulum, assembly GCA_019925425.1. Lineage (NCBI taxonomy): Eukaryota > Fungi > Ascomycota > Sordariomycetes > Ophiostomatales > Ophiostomataceae > Ophiostoma > Ophiostoma pallidulum. Next base: position 1,049 of record JADHKO010000340.1, on the reverse strand, counting down.
CCGATGGTCAGCAGGATGACAGCGACCACCTGTATGCGGGAGTATCTCTTGCCGTAGAGGAAGCCGGCAACCATGGTGGTGATGCTGCCGCCGGAGCGTAGGATGATGTGGACGGGGACGGAGATGCTGTAGCTGAAAGCATGGTTGTTGAGGACATTGATGCTAAAGAATAGAATGATGTTGACCATCCAGCGCCGGAGCGGGACTTTGTTCGGTCGAATGAAGAAGGGGGCGCGTTCGCGGTCGAACTGGGAGACGTAGCCGGTCACGGCCACAAAGACGAACTGGACAAAGGTAAGGAGGTTGCCTGTTTATGAGGTTGTGTTAGCAGGCAAGAAGTGCGGCAGGGAAAGGGGAAAGGGGAAAGGGGAAAGCGGAAAGCGGAAAAGGGAGGGGTAGGGACGGACCACTGGCTGGCTCGACCTTGACAATGGCCTCGAGCGCATACACGTTTGAGCAGCAGCCACCAAAAATCAGGGCCAGCATGGCGCCAACGGTCAGCCATTGCGGGATGGTCTCGACAAAGATGCGGCCCGCGACGGCCATCACCCGCGAGAACACGGGCCGGTCGTCGTCGACACCGTACATCTCGGCCTTTTCCAGCAAAGGAGCGGCGTTAATTACTCGCGGGCCGGGGGCGGAAACCACATGTTTCGGGGGCTTGTGCGAGTTCTGGCGGCGTCGGGCGTTGTTGGAGGCTGTCATTTACACGGATTTCGGGGGAGGGGGGGGGGGTTCGACGTCGCCGTTTGTCTTCGTCTTGCTTGTGCTATCGAGACACTCTGTACTGCGGTGCGGCAGACGGCCGGTCGTAGTCGCGCAAGGCAATGGTGAAGAGGAAGAGGGAGGTGAGAGCGCGCCGGCTCCAGTATCGATGTGAGGTTGACCGTCTGTGAGAGGGACTGTTTCTCAGGTGTGAACAGGTAGCTCGCTGTCTAGCCTGGTTGACAGTACCATTCATCGTGACAGACGAGGCGACGGGCGGCGGCCGACGGGCAGTTGGGCTTCCTCTGCCGACGAGCAGACAGCAGACAGCAGACGGCAACGAG
>JADHKO010000034.1:58939-190584 GCA_019925425.1 Ophiostoma pallidulum | reverse complement strand
ATGCTCTGGGTGCAAACGATGTCTTCAAGCAATGCTGGCTGCGTCCAAAGCTGTGTGGACTGGGCACAAAAAACAAACGGAAAAAGGAAAGAAAAAAACGCGTGCACGATTCTTTCTCCAACCGATCCTTGTATCTTTTGGCGCGCAACTCGACTGCGGCATTCTCTCTTTTGTGGTCTTGAAGGCCCTGGTCCAGTTTCCGAGCCTGTCGGTCCTGCTCTTCCCCGCTCCTGCGCAGTTTCTCAATCTCTGCGTTGGCTTTATTAAGATCACTCTGCAAGTTGCTCCCTGTTCTTTTGCAGCCCGCCAGCTGCTCGGTGAGGCCCGCCACAGCCTGCTTCTCCTTTCCGAGCTCGATCTTGAGCAGCTCGATCTGCCGCCGCGCTTCGGCCAGCTCGTTGTCCTTGTCGCTGTAGCGCTTCTCAAGGCCATCGTTCCGCTTCTTCAAGACGGCGATGGACGTGAGATTGCCTTCGTTGGTGATCATTTGGTTCGTGTATCGTTGGCCGAGGTTCACCAAGTCCTCGACAATGGGCCGCTGTGAAAGCGACAGCAGTGCTCCGAGGAAGTCTTGAACAGCTGTAGGAGACACGGCGCCATCGTGCATCGGCCGCGTGGAGAACGTTGGCGACGACGGAGGGGAAGGCATGGCGGTGGCGGGTGACCCGCCGCTGCCTATGTTGCTGGCACCGTTTGTTTTTGCAGGGGCCATCTTGTCAATGTCGAGGAGGAGCGGTGGCTGGACAAGAGAACTGGATGAATTCCACTCATCCAGGCGCCTCCTTAATATATGCCTCCTTCACCCCCTCCTGCTGTCCTCCTCCTCCTGCTCTCCCCCGACTCTCCCCCGACTCTCTTCTCGCCCTCTTCCCATTCTTTCCCTCCTTTCTCTCAGTCCACGTCTTCTCTTCACACCCTCTTTGTCTGGGATGACCACACAATGCATGGCCTCTATGTTTAGCCTCGCTTTGTTTTCTTTCATTCCGCGTCTGCGAACGTAATGGTTATACGCCGTTCGTGCGCGCTCGTCCACTCCGAGACCTAGCCGGCACACCCTCTTCAGATGTTTGTTGTGCTTATCTTGCCCGCTGTAGGTCGGATCGTCCCTCCTTCCAGCCTCCTTTTCGCATTGGGGGCGTTGACGTGTTTCTTGCTCAGAGGTCAACGATGCACGTACTAAGCACAACCGACACACTCCATCTGCCCAAGCGGCCAAGGCAGCAAGGCAGCAAGGCAGCACGGCAGCACTGGGGCTGCGAAGCGATTCGCCGTGGCTCGTCCGTGGGAGGCAGGATGGAACCATGCACGCATTGAGGCCAACCGACAGACAACAAAAGTGCAAAAACCACGTAGGCGCAAGCCAATATTCGAGCGCCGCCTGCATCGACCCCGCCCCGCCTCGAACCTACGTGGGATAAGGCGAAAGGCTTCGAACGAATAGGAAAACAGGGGGAGCGACATGGCCGCCCTTGCCCGATCAGCAGGCAGGGGGACGCGGCAGACATCTCGTTTCTCCGCGTACATTTGCCCCCCATCGGAAGCCGGTGCACGACGGCGGGAAAGTGTGAGAGCGGGCCCGGTTGCTTCTGCCGGACTTCGGAAGGAGCGCTCTCTGGCCCTGGCAGCCAACGGCGGCCGTCACAATGCGGCCCCACGTGCGTGTTGCACGTGCCGTTAGTGACTAAGCTGACACTGCCATGCCTGGCTTTTCACTATCACGGAGTATGCCTGCTGCCTCCCCAACACGCCCTCCACAAGCAACGCCTCCGCGGGGGTCGGCGGGACGTGGAGCAACGGACCTACCTTCATGAGCACGTACAGCAGGTCCGTGAATGCGGCAAAGAGCACCCCCAGCATGTCCCCGCCCACCCGGCCCGGCTGGTGCGCGCTGTTGTCCCGCACCGTCTGCAGCGGCGGCGAGAACACCTCCACCGCCCGCCCGTGCAATTGTGGCACTGATAAGGACGACCAGGTAGGCGTTTTTTCCGTCTTTGGAGGGAGAGAGGTGCGCCTGGGCCAGGCCAGGGCGCAGCTGGTGGTCGGCTTGGCCCTCAGCCTCGTCAGGTCGACAGCAGCCGAACGACTGCTGCCGAGTACGACGCAGCTGAGGGCCGGGTGGGTGGCCAGGCTGTCACAGTGGTGTCGTTGTTGGTAATTACGGTTGTCAAGCATAGGTTGTCAACATAAAAGTAGACAGCGCTCCTCACGCTATCTTGCTAGTGTCCGCCAGCGGGCGTTAAGAGCCGCCCGGACACCATAGCCCCCTCTTTTGACAAGCCTTTTCGCCAGGAAACTACTAAAATTAGTTATCAAAGGATGCTTGGGTTGTCCAGCCTCGGGCAGGAAGGCGGGTTAAGCATATCTCGCGGGGAAGACGGTCATGTTATCCACAAAAACCAACGACTGTGCCGATGCCGCCCAATCATCGTTGCCAGACGGCCGACACAGCCTCCGCCTGGAGGATGATTGCATGGGTGTGGAGGCTCTGGATGTCTGTAGGATGCGCACCCCTGTCTGTTTAATCGTGGGCGGCTGGACCTCCAGTACCACGAAGACAGAGTCGGGTCGGGTACAGCGGCCACCCCCTCGCTGATGCAGTTGGGGACAATTTTATTTCTGGCAGTCTAGAACAATATTATCTGCATCTTGAAAAGGGGGATGTTCAGCCGCTTCACAGAACACAGCGAGCGACAGACGAGTCGCGCCGGAATGCCGATAGTCCTGTTGCCATCTGAGGTGCGTTTCCATCCGGTAGCCCTCGTGCTTCGTTTGTTTCTGGTGACAAAAAAACAGCAAAACACTAAGCGCCTTGCGTTCGTGCCGTCTTACCCACCAGGCTGTTGTGGAGACGCCTTGTCCTCTACCAACGGCACCGACCGCGAACGCTGCGCATCATGGCACAGCTGCTCCAGATGCCCCGGCTACAAGCGCCGGCAAAAACAGCCGATGCCGACGCTGTCTCCTCCCCGCCCGAGCCCACCGCCGCCCCGGCGCCCAATTTCGAGCTGCTGCGGCGCGCGGGCGACCAGCCCATCAGCGGCTACACCTACCTCGGCTGCTATTCCGACGCCGTGACACGACTATTGACCGGCGCAAACACGTACCTGATCCGCAACTCCCCCGAGCTCTGCTGCCAGATGTGCATCAACAATGTCTCCACCCACAAGTTCTGCGCCATGGAAAACGCCGACGGCTGCTTCTGCGGCGACCAACTGGAATGGGACCTCGTCACGTTGCCTGCGGCGTCCTGCGGTAAGGCGTGCCCCGGCGAAGGCACCTTAGACTGCGGCGGCGTCTGGGCCTTGGAACTCTATAGCCAGACGGCCAATCTCTACGTGTTCACCCACCCGGCTGCCGCGCCCGCCACGGCGACCCTTTCCGGATACAGTACGTTCGGCTGCTACACCGACGGGAGCAGCAGCCGCGTCCTCCAGGCGGTCAAAACAAGCCTCATATTCAACAATCCGGAAATCTGCTGCGAGTACTGCCTCAACAAGGACCCGGGCTACCATTGGTGCGGTGTCGAGTACGGATCCCAGTGCTTCTGTGACAGCACCACCCTTAGAACCGCCCTCTCGGCCGCGGCAACAGACTGCAGCATGTTCTGCCCGGGCGCGGATGATGCCGCGTGCGGAGGGGTCTTCCGTATCAACCTCTACAGTGCCACGGGGGTGCCTGTGTCCCCGACGACGGCCGAGAACAGCGCGTCGATATCGTCATCACCGTCCGTGACACCGACACCAACGCCGCTACCCAAAAACGCCGGCCTGGGCGGCGGCGCCATCGCGGGGGTCGCCATCGGCGTCGTGGCTATCGCAGCAGCAGCCGTGTCCCTCTGGTTCATGCGGCGCCGCCTGGCAGGGATGTTTGGGCGTGGACGCAGCGCAAGCCCGGCGCAGCCGCAAGACCAGCAGGTATATATGCTGGAGTCAGGGAAGCCCATGCTGACGCCGACCCAGCTGTCCGAGCTACCAGCCATATCAAGCCCGTACGAGCTACAGAACTGGCCGGAACGACCGTATCAGGATCAGGCGACTTGGAACGGATGACTTTGTCCAGGAGGTTCATATGTATCGGAAGTGTCGGGCGTTCTGTCTTTGGAATTTGAAGCGTGCCTGTTGTGAGTGGCACCAGCGGGTACTGTTGGTAGAATTTGGCCGGGCTTTGGTACGAGCGTGTTGTTCTATACAAATATTTGCTGCCCGGCACCTTGAGTCTTGTTGGGTGGGGAGCTTTCCTCCTGAATTTCTATTCTAATATGATATTGCTTCCTTCCAACATTTTTTTAATATGCAATCTCTTAGACAGTCAACCGACTCACGTTGTCTATCTATCAATATACACATGCCTGATTAGTAACGTCGTTCTTGATCTGTAAACATTAGACGTTTGTGTAAGTTCATGAACTGAAACCTCTGGTGTTTTGGGAGTGGCCACGAGTGGGAAATATGTTGCAACTGATTGATTTTATTTGTTTAAATATTATTCGGACGGGTCAAATTGAATAAAAACAATCAAGAGAAGATAGTAGCAACTCGTTTAACAATCTGTGCGTCGTCCCGTCGTCCTACAACAACACATTCCAACTCTTGTCCTTCAACCTCAGTATAGATCTTTGTGCGCGGCCTTGATCATATCGGCGCCCTTCTCACCGACCATGTAGACCGAGTTCTGGATGCGGCAGTCGGGGATGACCGGAATGACAGAAGCATCAATGACACGCAGGTTCTTGACCCCATGGACCTTGAGCTGCGGGTCCACAACGCCCTGTCCAATGTTCTTGGACAGGCGGTTTGTGCCGCAGGGGTGGAAGGCCGTCTGGCAACGGTCCAGGACGGCTCTCTTCATGGCGACGTCGTCGTCCAGCGGCATCTCCCAGGGAAACTCGGCCACGACAACGTCCTTGAAGCCCTCGCCCTTGGTGAGGACGTCGTAGCTGAAACGGATGCCCTCGCGCATGGCGATAATGTCCAGGTCGTTGGAGAAGAAGTTGAGGTTGATGTTCGCCTGCACCAGGGGGTCGGCGCTCTGGAGCGTCACCTCGCCCGGGTCGGAGACGGGCCGCACCAGGTCGACGACCACGCTGGTATAGCTGCCCTCCTTCGGCATCGGGTAGTGCCACTGGAAGGAGCTGCCAAAGGCGCACACAAAGTCGAGCTCAAAGTGCGGCTGGCCCTCGGGACAGAACGGGTCAGCGCCGCCGTTGGCGGCCTTGGCCTTGACGTACTCTGGGGTCTTTTCCAGATAGTTGTCGATACGGGGGAAGCCGACCATCTCGAGCAGGCCCGAGCTGAGAGGGCCGGTGTTGGACGTCTTGTACGTGTTCACGGCAGAATCCTTCTTGGGGCCGGGGCGCAGCAGGTAGTCATCCATGCCGAAGTCGTCCTTGACGCGGAGAACGAACGGCACGCCGGGGTGGTCGAGCAGGTTTTGCCCCACATGGGGCGAGTCGACCACGACGGGGATGCTGTGCTTTTGCAGTTCGCGCGCCGGGCCGATGCCGCTGAGCATCAGCAGCTTGGGGCTCTCGAACACGCCCTGCGCCACAATCACCTCGCGGTCGGCGTAGAACTTGAGCTCCTGGCCCTCCGGGCCAATCACCGTCACGCCCTTGGCGGTCTTCGACGCGTCGAGAATGAGGGACTTGGAGTGCGTCTCGGCCAGGATCGTGATGTTGGGCTTGCCGCGCACAAAGAGGTAGCTGCTCGAGCGCTTTCCCTTGTAGATGGTGTCGACGCAGTGGGTCAGGCCAATCATCGTGCCGTCATAGATGTTCTCCGTGACGGGGTGGCCCTGGGACTTCCAAGCCTTGGTCAGGGCGTCGCGGAAGTGCGACATGCCATCCAGGAGCTCGGCATGGGAGATCGGCAGGGGGCCGCCACCACCAATCTTGCTCAGATCCTTGGAGTACAACTTCGCATCGTCGTGGTAGTTGGCGCTCTTGCGCAGGTAGTGCACCAGAGGGTCCCAGGTCCACTCCTTGCCACCGTACTCGGCCCAACGGTCAAAGGTCGGCTTGCAGCCGGGCACCCAGGTGAAGTAGTTGAGGGAGGAGCTGCCCCCGAGGGCCTTGCCGCGTGTGTTGGGCTTCTCAATGCGCTCGTAGTCATCGCGCTTCACAATGGTCGTCTTGTACTGCCAGTCGTACTTGCTGCCACGGAGTTCCATGGCCAGGGCGGGGGTCATGATGTCCGGCACGTTCTCGGGGAAGCCGACGCCAGCCTCGATCACAAGGATGGTGACTTTGGGGTTCTCAGCAAGACGGCCGGCGACGACATTGCCCGCCGTGCCACCGCCGACCACGACAAAGTCGAAGTGAGCTCCGTCCTTGGGGGCCATCTTGATATGATGAAACTTGAGGGGTGTTTGTAGGAATGGAAGTGACTGTGCAGTGAATTGCTGATTTCAGTTCTTGTCGTCTTGCGGCTAGAGTTGCATTCCCAGACCAGAGCGAGAGGCAGCCACATATTTATAAACAAATCCATCTTCATCAGACTGCAATGTGACGATATTGGCCGTTGCCACATACTCCAACCTCCTACTTCGCCCCTCCCCCCCCTCCAGTCTCTCTCCCCCGTGCACCCAGGTTAATATGCAGTTGGTAGGACCAAGGCCTTTGTCATAAAACTGCTGGCATGATTAAGCCCTTTATGAAAGTACTCGAATTTGTAACTGATTTATTTCGAGACGAGCTATCAACACGTTAGAATTGGGGGGCAAGGCGGTACATTGGTGTGGGGCAAGACCACAAAATGCGAAGTCGGGTCAATAAAATCGCATCACCTCAACCTCCTATAAGGAGGACACAAACATTAAATCTACGAGTCCAACGTAATGCTTCATGAAGGGGTGCTTTGCTTTAAATACGACCAGAGTTATCGCCTATCTAACCTGTATTATTGTTTTCCTTTCTTTCACTTCAGTAGAACTGTGTTTTCTTGTGCTCATTGTCTTGGGGATCTCTTTTAACCCTGAACGACTAGAATCTGATAATACTACGGTTCCTTCCCCGCACCTTCTCCATTAGGATGTAGTGGCGGAAGTAGCGGAATTAAGTCGGCATTTTAGGATCGTCAATACGTATCTCGGCATTCACAAAACGCTCCGAGACGCAAAGCCGTTGTCTTACTCCGAACATGCGCCGCTGGAGAGGAACTCGTACGTTTGCCCCTTTTGTATGTTTACGTCAAAATGGAAGATCAGAACGAACGACGTCACCAAGATCCGGAGGTACAGTTGCATGGTCTTACTACGAACAGGCACCTTTTTTTTCATGGCACTTTTGGTCGCCCCCGCACATCCGCATCACGAAGTAGTGGCTGACATAAGAACGTCATCATCAGATGTTGAGCTTCCTATAAAAGTAACTGACAATGTAACCCTATGCTATTGTATGCGGCATATGTAAGAGAGAAAAGGACCATCGGATGGTACCTGCCATTTATCCTCCTTGTCCGTTTCTGGACAGCGGCAACTTCTCTTACTCATACCGCCTGACGGGATCCAGCTACCCGTGCAAAGAAATGCCTGATTGAGATCCACCAATATCAAAAAAGCCTGTTTTGACAGAAGCCATGACACGTTGGCATTGCGCTGATCCTGGCCCAGGACCGGCCCAGATTTGGTCTCGACCTGGCTGAGAACAGAGCAGTTGCCGGAAGGCCCGGTCGTTAAAAGTGCCGAGGCAGGAGAATGACATCTCCGTTTCCTTAATTCGTTATCTCGATTTACATAATCTCCGAGAGAGAGAAAACGAATGCTACCAATGGTTCCTCCTGGATTGGAAACGAAGTTATAAGATCAAGTCAATGGTCAACATTTTTGTTCCCGCTTCACGGATTGGCTGCTTGTTGCAACGCATGAAATGCTTTCTGCGTAACAGAACTTGAAAGATAACAATCACCAAGACGATCTACCCATCTCCAGAGAACACCACACAATGGCAGGGAGAATCTACACGCTTGCTGAGGGATGTCCTTATGCCAGCAATACCACCAGTGTCCAAGTCCGTAACGGCCAGGGCGGAGGGCTCGTCCTGCTCCAGGACACCCAGCTGATCGAGACGTTGGCGCACTTCTCGCGCGAGAGAATTCCTGAACGGTATGCAAGCGCCTTCATCTTGAACGAATTGAGAGTTATACTAACGCTTCTTTGTCAAGTGTCGTCCATGCCAAAGCAGCTGGGTATGTACATGTCCTCGAGTATAGAGTGCGGAGTGTGGAGTGCGGAAGAGAGGTGTGCCAAAGCGGGCTTGGCTAACATATTGCGGCAAGCGCCTACGGAGAGTTTGAAGTCACCCATGACTGCACGGACATCACGTCGGCTGCCTTCCTGAACACGATTGGGAAGAAGTCCAAGGTCCTTCTGCGTGTGTCGACGGTTGGGCCAGAACGAGGCTCGGCTGATACAACCCGCGATGTCCACGGCTGGGCTATGAAGATATACACGGAAGAGGGCAACTTGGACTGGGTGTTTAACAATACGGTACGTTGATGTCCATCAGCGTCCGCTGCCAAACGACATCAGGTTCTAACGGAAATATGTGACAGCCCGTGTTTTTCGTCCGGGACCCCATCAAGTTTCCGTCTCTCAACCGCTCACACAAGCGCCACCCGCGCACCAACGCGCCCAATTCAGACATGGTCAGTATGCCACCGAGCGGAAACGGATGAAAACAGGAGATCGAAATGGCACTGAGCTAACACTTGTTCTGTTCCAGTTCTGGGAGTGTGTAGTCTCTATAACCCCCATCTCCTGCGACCCGTGCAACTCTTACTGACTGCATAGCTTCCACGTGGGCAACCCTGAGGGCATCCACGAGCTGATGCATCTGTTCAGCGATCGTGGCACTCCAGCCTCGATCCGCAACCTGAACGGCTACAGCGGGCACACGTACAAGTTCACGAAGGAGGACGGCTCCTTCAAGTACATCAAAGTTCACATCAAGACGGACCTTGGCGTCAAGAATCTGGACCGCCAGACGGCCGTGAAACTGGCCGGCGAGGAACCGGACTACTTGGTCAAGGACCTCTTTGATGCCATTGAGCGCGGCGACTACCCGACGTGGACCGTCTTCGTGCAGGTCATGGACCCCAAAGAGGCGGAGTCCTACCCCGTGAACATTTTTGACATAACCAAAGTGTGGCCGCAGAAAGATTTCCCGCTCCGTCCGATTGGCCGCCTGACGCTGAACCGCAATGTGAGTCCTCCATCGTTTGCATTGTCTCCTGACACGGGCGGCAGAAACTAACACACGCACGCGAAGCCTCGCAACTACTTTACCGACATTGAGCAGGCGGCGTTTTCGCCAGGAAACATGGTTCCCGGCTGGGGGCCGTCTGCCGATCCCAGTACGTTTTCCTGAGGGGTCGGGGTTTTGCGTTTTGCGTTTTGCGTTGTTCTCGCAACATGCACATCTAACACTCCGCAGTACTGCAAGCCCGCATGTTCGCCTATGCCGACGCGGCCCGCTACCGCCTGGGCACCAACTACCAGCAGCTGCCAACCAACCACGCGGTGTGCCCTGTCTACAGCCCCTTCCAGCGGGACGGGTTCATGAACTTTTCCACCAACTACGGCGACGACCCCAACTACGTTGGGTCGATGCTGCAGCCCACGTCGTTCCGCACCTTTGCCCAGAGCGGCGAGAGCGGCCCGGTCATCGGGAACAAGATCGCTGGAAAGCCGCGGCCGGAGATTGTGCAGCATGAGAAATGGGTGGGCGACGTGCTCAACTTTACGAGCACCCCCGGGCCCGAGGACTTTGAGCAAGCTACCGGTCTCTGGAAGGTCTTGGGACGCGACCCCGGCCACCAGGACCGCTTCGTGGGCAACGTCGCCGCCAGCCTGGTGACAGTGACCAATGCGGAGCTACTCCGGAGAGTCTATGGTAAGTCTGGAGGACCGGAACTGAAATTCCATGGCCTATGACCATACCCCGACGCACAGATACTGACATGGAATGCAGAACTGTTTTCGCTTGTTGACGTGGACCTCGGACGTCGTATCAAGGCAGAGGTGGAGAAGGCGACGAAGTGAATTGGGAGGGGACTAGATGCCAGTTGAAGAGACGAGAGAAATACATCTGCTTTGTTTGATACGTGCATACAGTTGGGATAGCTCTATAAAATATGCAGCGGCGACGTCTCCAGATGAACTGCAGACTCGTCTTCTATTGCGCACAAGTGGCTTCAGGATGTAGGGAGGCCAGTTGGTGGCTTTTGAGAGTGGTGATGTTGCGTCGTTGACAGCGTAAATAAGGCAGGAAATCTACTAGGCCTTTTGATAGGATCAAACAGGAAGCAGTCGCTCAGAGTGATGGTCAACAGCATTTATACAGTCGAATTTCCCATGGTGGTGCAGGCCCGGATCGAGTCAGACCAGGACCTGCAATTCCGCCTCCAGGAAGCCCACCGTCGAAAGCTTCAACGGGTTCGACCGAGGATGGCGGGTGAGTCCCCGCGTGACGTGGGATGGTACCACGCCGCCGTACTAACATTGCCAACTCTTCGCTCGTTTTGGCCCCGGGCTGGGCCACCTGGAATAAAATACGAACGTGATCGAAGAGGAAGAGAGAAGATTTTGGAACGCGGTCAGGCCGTGGACGTGGGATAAACAAAGCAGGCTTGTCAAATCGCCCACTTCCGCATGGAAAAGTGTTCTTTTCTAGTTTCATCAATCGACCTTTCCCACTCATATCTGTGGGTTATCTTCGTTCTGTGTGAGAACGATGCAGTGGATTCACACAGACGGACGACGACGAGCTCGGTAACGGCTGGGACACCGCTGGCAACTTCGCAGGGGCGGATGGCTTATATTAAAGCGGCATCAATATACATCCCCCTCGCAATAACCGCCGCATTATCTAATCAAAGCGCCCTTTATCTGCCTGCTCTACACCTCAGACTGCCTCCTATCTACCCACATTAATACTAGTTGACTAGTTTTGTTGGCTTGCTGTCTTGCATGCTAGCGCTCGGGGCTTCTTATCTTCAAACCCGGTCATAACGACCGCCCTATGGCCATCACCGTCTCCGACTGCGTTCCCGGCGCGCAACACGAAAGCATCTCCAAGCATACAAGGTCCAACGCAGAGACACTGGCCAGAGCAACTGGATCCTCAAATCATCGATTGCCGACCCCCTTTCATATTCCTATATTCTCACAGTCTCACGTCCTGCAGAAAGCGTGCTGCTACCCAACGCCATGACGGACAAGCCAGAAGCTGACATGGCCGTGGCCGTGAAGCGGCAGCACCCTGAGCCCATCGCAAGCCGTGCTTGGCAAGCATGCCAGCCCTGTCGACGCAAGAAGGTATCCCACCCTTCCTTCTCCACCAAAATTGACAGTATAAATACTAAAATCCGGGCATCTAGGTGAAATGCGACGGCCAGCAGCCATGCCACAACTGTAGCTCGCGCGGACAGACTTGCGAGTTCCCCGAGGCCAAGGACCATGCCTCTGCGAGTCGCTAGTACGTATCAATGTCGCGTCGAGTCGCCTTTTTGTGGACCGTTCTTTGCGAAAGTCTCCTGCGGCCTGGCTCTGTACTGACAATATACAAAAAGCCACGCAGCAACCTTCGAGGCCCGGTGCCAGAAGCTGGACGCCCTGTCTGAAAAGCTCGAGCTCATCACGGCACAGCTGTCACAGGCGGCCGACGCCCTTCACCACGCAGGTCCTTCTGTTCTTGGCACAGACAACCGTCCCAATGGCGTCTTTGATATTCATAATGCTGCAACCGTCCTGCAGTCCTTTCCGAGAAGCGCTCCGGTAGCTACACCCAGCCCCGCGGCCATTCTCAGCCTGGACTTGGACGTAGTCCAAAGCAACAGTCTCCGATTGCCCGAAGCTGAAGCGTTGGCAAGGGATGACGACGAATTCTCAGACTCCAACGACTCCAACGACTCCAACACTTCGGACGACAAGCTTGCCGACGACCACGAACAGTCCAGCTTTGACGGCGAGGGCGCAGCAGGCCAGGGTGCCTCCATGGTGACGGACTCTTATGGCCGTCTTCGGTATGGTTCCCCTCTCTCACCAGGCTTGGTCTCCCACCCCCCCCCCCCCCCCAGTCCAGCCTGCTCCTCATGGAGAGCACCCTGATGGACGAGATTGACCTGCCGCGCGGCGGCGACGCCCACCAGCTGGTGCAGAACTGGTACCAGGCGGCGCTGTACTTTCTGCACGAGGCCGACTACATGCGCATCCCGGACCTCCGCAACGTGCAGGCGATCGCGGTGCTCAACATCATGTTCAACAACGTCGGCGACGGCCAGCTGTACCCGACGATCTGGGCGACGGCCATCCGCATTGCGCAGGCGCTGCAGCTGGACCGCGACGGCGAGCACGTCGGCGAGACCCTGGCCGAGCAGCAGCTGCGGCGGCGTCTGTGGTGGACGCTAGTCATCTGTGAATGGTGGGTGAATGGGAGGGGGACTCTGTCTTTTTGTTGTCTTTTTGTTGCCCGGTTTCCCGGGCGGGCCGGTAGTTTTGCTGGTTCTCTGACAGTGCTTGTCCAGGCTTCCGCTCCCGTACCGCAACCCGTGCATCACCGAGGCCGACAGCCGCGTCGCGCATCCGGCCTATCTCGACGACGACGAGCTCCAGCCCAGCGGAGACGCCGTACCACCGGGCGCCGCCACCACCCACTCCCACTCCCATTCCTATCCCCACTCCCACGCCCACTCCCATTCACCGTCCTGGCGCCCGCCGCGGCCCAGGGCGCACCCGCGGCCCGTGGGCTACCACATTGCCATGTGCCAGATTGCCACGGTGTTCCACCGGTTCCGCAGCCTGCTGCGCCTGGGCCCGTGGCAGAGCAGCGAGCTGCTGGCGCTGCTGCGGCGGTCCGACGAGGACCTCGCCGTGATCATTGCGCAGCTGCCGCCGCACCTGGACCCGGAGCTCGGCGCGGCGGCCCTCGACGGCAACGCGGAGCCGCAGGACCAGGACCAGTACGCAGACCAGTACGCAGACCAGGACCCGTACCAGTACCGCCAGTTCCCCTGGATCCGCGAGCAGCGCCAGCACCTGACGCGCGTGCTGCTGTACCGCCGCATCGCCATCAACCGCATCCTGCAGGCGGCGTGGTTCCGCGCGCCGGCGCCCTTTGCCGGCCCGCGCGCCGTGTGCATCTCGTCGGCCCGCACGCTGATCCGCAGCATCCTGGAGTCGGACATGCCCATCGAGAGGCTGCGGTCCGCGTACGCAGCGCCCTGGGCGCCCTGTGCCCCCCTATCCCCTGTGCGCATCTGTGCCTGTTTGTGCCTGTTTGCTAACGACCCACTCTCCGTAGGCCGTTTACGATGGCGCTGTTCTCGGCGGCCATCCCGCTGGTCTTCGAGGCCAAGAACTGCGGCGACGCCCACGAGGAGGAGCAGACGCAGTACCTCGACGACGTTCGCCGCGCGCTGGACATGCTGCGCGCCGTCGAGCCGTTCAGCTTCATCGCGCGGGGCGCGACCCGGTTCCTCTGCGGCCTCGTGCCGCTGGAGCGCGGTGCTGCGCGAGGCGCGCACGCCCGCCGGGTGCAAAAAGGGAAAAGATAGAAAAGGAAGAGAAAAAGAAAAGAAAGAAAAAGAAACGGCGGCAGCTCGTGTGTCTTCACGCTTCTGCTGGCTGCCTTTCACGTGACTCGCGTCGCCCGCCCCGCCCACTTGCGCCTGGGGTGTGCATAAAATACTACGACGTGGAGGGCCGGCAATCTCCAGTTTTCGCTCAGCGCCCAGCCAAGCCAGGCCTAGGGCTGGCGGGACGCGCGTGGCCGCGTGCGTTCGGAGCATTGATGCGTCGTGCGCTGTCATCGCAGACGACAAGGATGCTCGGATCCTGTGCTCGCGTTGCCTGTGCCGCACGCCGCGGCTTGGATGCCTTGTACGGGTTGTTCGCTGCGTCGCTGGTCTTCGTGTTGGCGGAAATTGGATTTCGCAGTCGTGGTGGAGGCGGCATCAAAACATGCATAAAGTCAGAGCCGTAATACGAGCAGCTGCACAAAGCATCTTATGTCGTATTGGGCACTCATGCCTAAACAGTACTCCGTAATACTCGTACTCCAGACTGCCATCAGCGCGCCCGTCATGCAGGAACACCAGATCTGCACTTTCCCAAAACGAATCCAGGCACGGGACGTGCGAGCGGGCGCCGTCGTCGTTCTTGCCTCGCTCCAGTGGGAAACAGGAAAGTGCGCGGCGGTACTCCGTACTCCCCACTGAAGAAGGCCCCGCCACCACACCCGCGCCCATCGCCCATTCCTGCCGAACGACCAACTCCGCCTCGACCTCGTATCGAAGGCAGGCAGGCGGTCTCCCCCTGCTCCTGCAGTTCGCAGCGGGCCTTGCATTCGTCTTACGTAGCGCGGCGGAACTAAAAGGCACTTCCCCCCCTGCTCCTTCCCTCTTTGCCTTTTTTCTCCCCTTCTCTCCTTCCCTCCTGCCCCCAGCCAGCTTTTCGCGCCTTCCTCCACGTTCGTTTGTCACAGTTAGCCCGCGTCTACTCGAGGCTTACGTCGTCCATTTCTCCCTTTTTTCCCTTTTCCTCTTTCCTCTTTCCTCGACAGTCCCTCTTTTCGGCCGCCATCCAGCTTTTCTCTTTTTCTGTCGTTCCTGTCGTGTCTTTCGCTTCCTCTTTTCGGCTTCTTCCTCGTCCCGCCAATTGACGCGCCGGCCAACCTCCCAAACCAGCCAACCAACCAACCAACCAACCGACCGACCAACCGTCCGACCGTCCAACCGTCCTGATCTGCCCATCCCACCACCAACCCTTGCGCATCGACCCGTTTTCGTCGCTCCGGCCGTTCCGCCCTCCTTTTGGCTTTTTTGGCTTTTTTGGTTCTTTTGTTCTTTTGTTCTTTTGTTCTTTTGGCCTCAACTTGGATAACAGCATCCAGCGACGCCGACAGCGATCCGTCCCCGGTTCTCGTCCGCCACCTCGTTTTGGCATCTCGTGGCCCGGCTGTGTCGCCGTCGCCATCGTTGATTCCCCCAGTGCCGCCTCGTTCACGACGACGACGTTCTTCAGACAACCATCCGAGCATCACGGCGATCAGCCTGCACGCGACGCAACGGCTTGAAGCATTATACGTGCTTTTTGGTATCTTGGAACGGCTCTTGTCCTGAACACCACGAGTCTCGTCAAGAGTTGCAAAGACAAGAAGAACAAACGAGCCTGCGATTCTCCATTCTCAATCGCAATGGCATCAACCAGTATGTGTTTTCTGGGGGTTCCTTTTCTCTTGCCATCTTGCTCTCGTCCCCCCCCCCCCGCTGACCGCCCGCGCGCAGCCGCGGCCACGCCCGTGACCACGGTCGTCCCCTTCTCGACCCTCCCCACGTGCGCCCTGCAGTGCGGCCACCTCTACGATGCCAACGGCGCCTGCGTGCCGCCCGCGGTCGCCACTGGCGATGCGGCGCAGTATGCATCCTGCTTCTGCAGCGACTCGCGCGTCGCCGCGTTCAGCACCGGCACGGCTGGCGTCTGCGACACGGCCTGCACCGCCGAAGCGGGCGGCCTGCTGAGCATCCGCAACTGGTTTACCAGCTACTGCTCGGTCGAATCGTCCGCTACCGGCACATCGTCCAGCAGCTCCGGCACGTCGACCTCCACAAGCAGCTCCAAGAGCACGAGCAGCGGAAACAACACATGGTAAGAGGAGACCCCGGGATGCCCGTTTTGTCGCTGCTCTTTTTTCTTTTTCTTTTTCTTTTTCTTTTTCTTTTCTTTTTTTTTCTTTTTCTTTTCTTCTTCTCCCTTCTTCCTCCATATCCTAACTTGTGTGCAGGATGTCGACACATTGGCAATGGGTCATCTTCATCGTGGTGGTCGTCGTCGGCATTGTGGCCATCTGGGTCGGCGCGTGCCTCTGGCACCGGCGGTACCTGCGGAAGAAGGACCGGCAGTACGCGCTGGGCAACATCCGCGCGAGCACGGGCGCGGCGAGCGGCACAACAGGGCTCAACAACCCGTCGCAGGCTGACGTCCACGGCAGCGCCGCGGGGGCGCACGATGTCGGCGTGTTTGCGCCCGGCAACCGGGAGAGCGCGTTCGACACAGAGAAGCGGCGGTCGAACCTATTATCGCGGCGGCGGAACTGAGGACCATGCGTTGGGGACTGGGGGGGAGACTAAATGGGCGTGCGTTCTTTGCTGGTTCTTGTTGTTTTGCTCTTTCGCTTGTCACCCTCCCTTCTCCCTCTTCCCACCGCCCTTTCTCTTTTTTTCTCCTATTTTCTTCCTGATCTGCAGCCTCGTTTCAAGGGCAAGATCCTACTTTTCGTCCTTTCTCCGTCATCACTTCTTTCGGGGAGAGAGGGCTGTTTCCTTTGACCATTGTTTTCTGCTGTCGAATCGGGGGGTTTTTTTCTTTTTCTGTCTTCTTTTCTGGATGGCGTTTCTTTTCCCGGGAATGAAAAAAGGGGGTTCTTCGAGGTACCATGTATTACACCTTTTATTGTCACACATCACGGTATGGCTGCATATTCGATCATTGTCCCATTTCCTCTTCTTCTCTATACGTCTAGACATACTACTTTCCATTTTCTTTCCGTGGTTGGTTTTTCTAATGAGTCTGTAGCTTGCACAGAGAATGAATCTGGGCAGACGCAGAGCGTATGTCTGTGGCCGGCGCATCTCGTTCTTGCGTGCGTGTGCAGCACAAAAAAGTAAAAACATTCGCAAGAGGCCTCGTTTGTTCGTGCATTGCTAGCCTGTCTCTATCCCCTTCTCTACCTCTATGTCGGAACTATTCCAGAAACACGTATATACCTTCCTTCGCCCGTCCTCGGCCTCCCCGCCTTCATTCTCCCACGTATCAACGAACCGGGATCGACACGGCGGCCGCCGCCGCCTTGCTCCGCACCTGCTCGTCCGCTGCATCCATGTACAGGTCCAGCAGACAGCCCGCCGACCAGGCTTGCGTGGGGGACTGCAGAAGTCACGTTAGCAGTTGACAAACGTGGCAACCCTGCGAGAGAGAGAGAGAAAGAGAGAAAGAGAGAAAAACACTTACCGAATCGCCGCAGTACTCGCCATTCCGCTGCGTCAGCTCCGTCAACCCCACCCATGGACTGCTCTCGATCTGCTCCTTGCACCCAATGAGCCGCCGCGTCACCTGCTGAAAGGCCTCGGTGCGGCCCTCGATGTCGTCCGGGGCTCGGCGCATCAGGTCGAACTTGAGCAGCGCGCGCAGGAAGAAGCCGGTGGGCCACAGCCACTCGGGGCCCTGGTGGTAGTTGCGGCCCTTGGAGGTGGCAAAGTCCGTGCTGTCCTCGCTGTTGACGTAGTAGGGCCGGTAGTTGAGGTCCGCAGGGTCCAGCGTCGCCATGCCCGTGGGCCCGCGCAGCACCGTGTCGGCAATCCACAGCGCGTACGTGGCGTGCTCGGGCACGAACAGGTCGGGCGACACCGTCATGCTGATGGCGAAGTTGGGCCGCAGCTGGTAGTCCTCGTACTCTTTTCCCGAGCGGTACAGGTCCTTGTACACGCCGCGGCGGTTGACCACGCCGGGGTTGACGTCGTAGCGCGCGTCGTCGGCCGGCGACAGGGGCACGTAGAAGCACCGCTCAAAGTTGTCCTGGATGAGGCCGGCCCAGTCCTTGAACGTGATGGACGTGCCGTCCGCTCGCGTCACGCCCTCGTAGGCGAAGCCGCCCGTCTCGTGGCGGTGCGCGAGCCACTTCAGCGCGCTGTACAGCAGGCCGATGATCTCGACGGCGGCACCGTCGCGTGGCGTGCCGGGGACGCCCTTGGAACCGGCACGGTCGCTCTCGCCCATCTTGTCCATCCACGTGCCGCAGTTGAATTGGTTGCCGCCAAAGATAAACCCGTTCTCCCAGTCCACCTGCACCTTGATGTTGAATCCCTCGTCGCGCATCTGCATGTCCAAGCCGGGGCCCGCATTGGCTTCTCGGAAGTCCATCCCCGTAGCGTGGCGCTGCAGAGCTTCCTGGATGACGTCCTCGATCGTGCTCTCCTTGGAGTATGCCCGCGGGTCGTCGGACGGAAACCATGTGTCGTCATACGGCAGGAAGCGGCGCTTCACGGTCGCCTTGAACAGGTCCTCGCCGTCGGGGGCCCGCTGCACATAGTCTTGGATGCACTGCAAGAAGAACCACGTGGCATCCCGGGCGTTGTAGCGTGGGTTTCCACCGGAACCGAGCAGGTTGGGAATCATGCCGTGCTTGAGCACGCTGGCAAAGGCGAGTATGTGCTCCTTCGCCTCAGCATAGCGACCTGTGCCGAGGAACAGACCGCGCATGGAGATGAACACATCCCGGCCCCAGCATCGCGCCCACTCGACGGCGAAATGGGGGAGGCCGGCCGCGAGGGACGGCACAAGACGGTCGGGATAGAGCGACGCAGACTTGACGAGGCCCGTCTGCTGGATGTTCACCATGGCCAGGCTCTGGACGAACCACTGGCCCTCGCGCACATGGGAGTCCATCAGCTCCATGGCGCGGTTCCAGCAAGCTTGGTAGGCCGTCTTCATGATCAGGCCAAAGTAGCGGGGTAGCAAAAAAGCAGGGATTTCGCGAATGGCATCGAAGCGCTCCTTGAACCATGCGGCCGGCTTAGCGAGTCGGCTGTGGGTGTCTTTTTTGGACATGCGCTCCAGTCGCCCAACGACGTAGTCAAGCGACCACTGGCCATCGCGAAGATTCTGGCAGAGGGGGTGTGCCAGGTTGTTGTCCCGAACGACGTCCTTGAGGATGCTTTGCCAGCCTTGCAGACCGGCATAGACCAGCTGGCCGTAGCCCGGGATGCTGTAGACGCCGTCGCGCCCCTCGCTCGCGTCCCGCTCCTCGGCTTCACACCGGTACAGGAGAAAGTTGAGGTCGACCAGAGACAGGCTGCCAAACGTAGCCTTGGCGCCAGACGACACAAACGTGTCGAGGCCGGTCGAGTGCTCAGCCGCGGGGATCCACGTCTCGAAGAGGGCAATGCTGCCAGGAGGGAACTTGTCGGGGACAGAGATGTCGGTGTCGCCGTTTTTGTAGTCGAGGTTTATGCCAGGCAGATCCAGAACACGGCTCGGAAGGCCGCGCAGGAACCTCTTGTCGTCCAGGGCCGCTTGTGTGGTTTCTGCACCCGCGTCCACCTCCAGCATCCAGCTGCCCAAGTGGCGCGC
Source organism: Ophiostoma pallidulum (assembly GCA_019925425.1). Classification (NCBI taxonomy): domain Eukaryota; kingdom Fungi; phylum Ascomycota; class Sordariomycetes; order Ophiostomatales; family Ophiostomataceae; genus Ophiostoma; species Ophiostoma pallidulum. The sequence goes on along the minus strand of JADHKO010000034.1, from coordinate 171,462 downwards.
CCTTGTGCCCGGCAGGTGCACGGCGCTGAAAGCACCATTCCCATTGCCGTAGCCCGGGTACGCGGTGTGGGCAATGAGGAAGTAGCCCTTTCGCGATTCGGGGTGCACGCGGTGCACCGTGACGTACTCGTCTTCGTGGTGGACGTGGGTTTCGGCGTAGCCGTCCTTGCCCATCAGCACGTGGATCTGGTTCAGCAGCTTCTTAACGCCGCCAATGCCGTTTCGACCGCTGCCGACTTTGACTGCGCGGATCGAGGACTCTGACGTGTACAACCGCGTCTCGTTTACCAGATCAACAATGCGCGGGTAGATCTCATCGTAGCCCATGACACTGCCGGTGGCGCTGGCGCACATGCTCACGAGCGCGGCGTTTGGCAGTGTATCGCGAGCGTCGCGCTTCTGGGCGGGGACTTCGTTGTCGTGGGTGCAGTCCATGAACAGGGCCTGCACGGGCACGACGCGGATGCGGCGGATGATTTCGCGGCAGAGCTCGCCGGCACCGTTGCTCTGGCCGTTGCTCTGGGCACATGCGGTGACGCCGCCCGACTGTCCATCATACATGACCAGTGGCTGGTCCAGCTGCCGTTTTGCAACGTCAGACCGGGTGACCTCGTCCACCTCGAAGCTGCCGATGGGGCGGCCGCCGTGCTTGTGTACCAGGCGGCTCATCTCGCCGGTGTTCCATGCTTGCATCGCCTCCCGGATCAGCGAGCTCAGACCGAGGCGCTTCACAAAGATGTAGTCGGTGTCCTCGGAGCCGGTGAACAGCTCGGCGACGACGTAGAGGTTCGGGTTGACGCGGCGGGCGGCGTCGAGAATGTGCTCGGCGACATGCATGGGCGTGGAGTGGGCATTGTCAATGCGGAATCCAGCAAAGAACTTTGCCATTGTGCGGGCGTACTCTGTCATGTGTTCCCACAGCCACGGGCTGTCGGACGGGCCACTGCCATAGCGGAGCTTGACGCAGTCTCCCCATGCAATGACTTCGCGGCGCAGATAGACCCGCGACTGCGGTCCGGCATTGTCGACGAGCGCGTTGCCACCCCAAACCCAGCCGTTGTTGACGAGGACGAGCTCCTCGATGTCGAAGCGGGACGTCTGCTCGTTCCGCGGGAGGCGTGTGAAGTAGGTCTCGACCAGCGGCGACTTGGGCCCGATGGGGCCCTGCCGCGGCCCATGCTCGTCCAGTCGGCAGTACTTTATGCGGTTGAACAGCTGCTGCAGGATCTCGGCGGCATCGGCGTCGTATTCTTCGTAGAACGGCACGTTCATGGCGTCGAGGATGGTGCGCATTTTGTCGCGAGCCGCCCTTTTGTCGACGCTGTCAATGTCGGCGACGGCGGTGGCGCTGTGGGCAACCTCGGCCGGCTTGCCCAGGACGACGGTGAGGAACGCCGCAGCGACTTTGGGGTCGGTTTTTCGCCGGTGGCGCTCGCCGAGCCGGTCTGTGCCATGCAGCGCATACTTTGTGAAGAAGTCGGTCTGGGCGCGGAGGTCGGCGGACTTGAGAAAGGCGAGGTCGTCCAAGCTCGCGAAGCCGTCGGGCACGGCGACGGCGCCAAGCGCCCAGCAGTCGGCGGCGTTGTCGGCGTCGATCTTGACGTCGATGGCGTAGTACTCCCAGAGGCGGATGCCGGCGACGCACTCCTTCTTGATGGCGTCCATGATCTGCATGAGGTCGCCGGTGCTGCGGAGCTCCGTGGGCAGGCCGAGCTCGGGGAGGCGCTTGCTCAGGTCCAGCAGGCGGGTGTCGAGCAGGTAGGCGGACTCGAGGTGCGGCGCGGTCTTGAGGTTGTAGCCGGCGTCGGGGTGGTCGAGCAGCCAGGCGCTGTTGTTGGCGGTGTGGTTGAGGACGATGTCGGTCAGGCTGAGCAGCGAGTGGTTGGTCTCGAGGCTGCGGACCATGTCCTGCACGTCGAGCTCGCCGCGGGGGAAGCAGACGGGGTCCCAGGCGAGCTGGTCGTAGAGGCTGTAGGGCGAGTTGGACTCGCCGCGCTGCTGCAGCGGGGTGAAGTGGATCATGTTGTAGCCGCGGTCGCTGATGCCGCGCAGGTGGCGCTCCCAGTCGGTGGGATACTTGCCCATGAACTTGCTGATGACGGAGAAGACGGAGAGGGCCTCGAGCGGCAGCGGCCGGTCGTCGAGGCGGAGGCGCGGCGCGACATCGATGTAGTAGAGGGGGGTGGTCTTCTTTTCGGCGGCGAAGGGGGGGCGTGCGGTCAGCTCGGCGGCGAGGTCGGGCAGGGCGGTGTAGGTGGCGTAGAAGGCGAAGGCGCCGGGGTGGTAGATGGGGATGGAGATGTAGATGGTGCGGTGGAAGTCTGGATCGAGTCTGTGAAGGTTAGCGGGGGGTAGGGGGGGGGGGGTGCCAGGGGGTGCCAGGGGGTGCCTGAGGGATGGAAGAGGAGGAGGGGGAGGAGGAGGATGGTGATGATGGAGGCGGATGATGAAGGTGAGGATGAGGAGAGGGACGACGACAACGAGGCTCTCACTTGAATTCCCGAAACGAGTCTCGCTGGAAGGCGGCGTCCTTTTCCGGAATGTTCACCCAGAGGCTGCCGTGGAAGCAAATGCTGGAGGTGCCCTCAATGGCAAAGCGCACGACAATGGGGTCGTCGGCGGTCGCAGCGAGGTAGATGTACTGGTTGCCGCCGACCTGCGGGGACCCGTCGTCGTTGAGCGGCAGAAGATAGACCTCGCTGGACGTCATGGTTTGCGGGATCATGGTGACGGAGGAAGAGGAGAGAGGAGAGAAGAGGAGAGGGGAGGAGACGAGGCGGAGAAGAAGGTAGCTCGCTCTTGCCCAATGCCAGTCAGCGGACAGCGCGGGGATTCCAGTGGGTCGGTCTTGCCGGACTGGAGCGCATGAGACGGGACGAGAGCAGGAACACGACAAACGAGGCAAGAGGAAGGCAGGAGCATTTGTTTTGTTGCGGCACGCTCGTACGAGGAAGGAGCTATTTTACAGACCACACAGAAGGAACGGCCAGAGCTCGACAGAGCAGAATCGGGCAAGGCGCCACCACACCACACACCTCCATCATGCACAACAACCAGAGCACAGCCGTTTCGAGCAATCGCCCTGCTGCGAGGGCGACCGAGATAAAGACCTCAAAGAATAGCCTCAGAGGTACCCGCGTGCGCCAATCACAGCCAGACGTACAGTGCCAGCCGGGCTAGTGCGGGGCACGCCAGGCCAGAGCGTCGACGTGGGAAGGTGCGTCCCAGCCAGCTCTGAGCTGCCCCACCCGCAAGACAGATTTCCGCCGTACAAAACCGCGAGCGTGGAAACGGGAAACGGGAAACGGGGTAGTGCTAATGCGCCCGTGTGGCTTTTTTATTGCGCCCGTGTGGAACCAATAAAGACCTATAATTGGCCGAAAAAGTGCATATTAGCTAAGCACGCCCCATGGCACCTCTGTCCCCTGGAAGGCCCTATAATGCCCTGTAATTTTTAACGCCCTTTTTTTTTTTTAAGCTTTCTGTCGTCAACTACATTTTCGCTCAACAGTGGCCAAGTAAAATAAAAATTAAAAAAATCCTCTGAAGTTAAGAGCGATATGCGAAACTATTTCGTTAATTAAAAAAGTGTGAGTGTGAGTATGTGGCGTTGCGCGTCGTTTTCTACGATGTGGTTTTTTTTTTATCTTAGGCGACGAAGAGTTACAGGGGGTTTTAGGGAGTTATAAGGACCTAGACGCTGAAAAAGTTACAGGGAGCTTTAGGGAGCTACAAGGACTTAGACGCTGAAAGCCTGGGATGACAAAGCATCACGTGTCACGATTAGCTAATACGCGATTTGGTCCAATAAGCTGTAGTATTTCGGCTCCACACGGGCGCAATAAAAAAGCCACACGGGCGCATTAGCACTACCCGGGAAACGGGAAACAGGAAACCGCGCTGGGCCTGCCGTTTTGGAGTCGAAAATGACGTAATAATGCGGGCTTCCACTTCCATCGCAACTTTTTGCGCATTGCCGCACAGGACGCCCAATTGATCGTCGGGAGCAGTACGGAGTAAGCAGAGGACGGCTTCGGTCTGGCGAAGCAACCCGGCTTTGTAGAGGCTTTGTTCAGCGACACCGCCGCCATCGCCAGGGACAAAGCCCTGCGAGACAACCAGGTGGTGGCAAGCCTGAAAACGGAGACACGGCCGCCCAGCAATCAAGATTGGCAGCGGCGGACGGCAACGGAACATCCCAGCGCCGACAGAGAACGGGGCTGTCCGTGGAGCGGCTGTTGCTCAGAAGAGAAAGAGCGACGGTGCTGCCCGGCGTTTTGTTTTGCTGACTACTCCGTACTCTGCGGCCCATTTTGTTGGGAGCTGCAGCGACGTCTAGCCAGGGCAGTTTTCCCCACGGGGAGGAAGGCGCGACCCAACCAAAACCCAGCGAATATGAGTCGTGGCGGACGCTCCTGATTTGGCGACAATCGAGGAAGCAGCACTCGGCCGCAGCGTCTTTTTTTGAAAGAAAAAAAGTTAAGAAAATAAGACTTTATCTAAAAAAAAAAGAAGAAAAAAAAAGGACATCACACACCAGCTGTAGCGAGGCAACACCCAAACCGAGATCCAGACGAAGCAGCAGCTGCTCTCTGCGGCCAGCGCCGGATTCACATGCCAAACCTCGCTTCGGTGCAACTGGCAGCTGGGCGCTCTTTCCAGAACAGACGGCCAGCCAAGGCTTCGGGGAAGGAGCGAAAAGGGGAACTCTCCGTGGGGAAGGTGCTGTCCTTGGCAGATCTTGGCCGTCGAGAACCAACACACACCGGCGAGGCCGACTTCTTGCACAGGCCTTTGCAGCCCGGCAAGCCCCGCATTGGGAAGGCGGTGGCCGTCCACAACAAAATTTCTGCCCATTCGAGGTAGCTCTTTCCGTGCGTCCCTACGCCCCCACCAGCGATTGGAACAGGAAAGAAGGAAAGAAGGAAAGAAGGAAAGAAGCACGAGGGCAGGGCACGCACTTGCCATCCAGCTCTCCCTCTCTCGGCCTCACGGAGCAACGAAGCACGAGACATCGCGAGCGCAACCTCGGCCAGCAACAGCCTCGTCCCGCGCCCGAGGCGGCCAGCAGGCAGTTCTTTTCTCTCTCGGCCTCGCACTCTCTAGCCCTCGCTCTAGCCGTCGCTTTGTTCCTGTTGCGCATCCCTTTCTCTAAGCCGACGTTTTCCCCTCTTTTCGCCGTCTGACCACCTTTTCCTTCGTCTTCCGAATTCCTCGTCTCGTCTGTCTATCGGCCTCGTCTGCCTCTTCCTCGGCTTCCTCTTCTTCCTCCTCTTCCTCCTCTTCCTCCTATTCCTCCTCTTTCTCCTCCTCCGTATATATCCCCCCAACTGGCATGCTCCTGCTGCCGCTCGGCCCAGCAACAGCTCGAGCGCTCTCTCGCCGCCTTGCCCTCAACGTCTCCCCGCGCCTCACCCGCCGATCCGCCGTCTCCCATCGTCCCATCACCGCCACCCCCAGGCCAGCCGCGTTCTCTGCCCTCATCTCCCGCCCACCGCCAACGTCCGCCGGCCCCGCCGCCGCCATGGTCGCCCAGAAGAAGCACAAGGTGGCCGTCATCGGCTCCGGCAACTGGGGCTCGACCATCGCCAAGATCGTCTCCGAGAACACCGTCGAGTTCCCCGCGCTCTTTGAGCGGGACGTGCAGATGTGGGTGTACGAGGAGGACGTCGTCATCCCGCAGGACTCCCACCTGCGCGACGCCGTGCGCGCCGACGGCCAGCCGCAGAAGCTGACGCACGTCATCAACACGCACCACGAGAACGTCAAGTACCTGCCCAACATCCGCCTGCCCGTCAACCTCGTGGCCAACCCGTCGCTCCTGGACACCGTGCGCGGCGCCACCATCCTCATCTTCAACCTGCCGCACCAGTTCATCGGCAACGTGTGCAAGCAGCTGCACGGCCAGATCCTGCCCTATGCGCGCGGCATCTCCTGCATCAAGGGCGTCAACGTGAGCGACGACGGCATCTCGCTCTTCTCCGAGTGGATCGGCGACGCCCTCAGCATCTACTGCGGCTCGCTGTCGGGCGCCAACCTCGCCTCGGAGATCGCCCTCGAGAAGTGGAGCGAGACCACCATCGCCTACGACCCGCCGCCCGTCGACTACTCCCAGAATCCGCCGACGCCCCGGGCGGGCAGCCCGTCGCGGAACGGCAGCGGCGGCGACACGGCCGGCGGCAGCACCAGCGCCAGCGACAGCGCCAGCGCCAACGCCAGCGCCAGCGCCAGTGTGCACGCCAACAGCCTCTCGCCGCCCGAGGCACACGCCCGGGACGTCCGCCATCTGGACGCCAAAGGCCGCGCCAGCAAGACCAAGCTCACGCCCCTGCCCACCGACTACCCGCCGCTGGACCACAACACGCTGTCGGCGCTCTTCCACCGGCCCTACTTCCACGTCAGCACGGTGACGGACGTGGCCGGCGTGTCGCTGAGCGGCGCGCTCAAGAACATTGTGGCGCTGGCGGCCGGCTTTGTGGACGGCCGCGGCTGGGGCGACAATGCCAAGGCCGCCGTTATGCGCGTCGGCCTGGTGGAGATGGTCAAGTTCGGCAAGGAGTTCTTTGGCGAGACCGTGCACACGTCGACCTTTACCGAGGAGAGCGCGGGCGTCGCCGACCTGATCACGTCCTGTATGGGCGGACGCAACTTTCGGTGCGCGAAGCTGTCGGTGCAGCGCGGCGTGTCGGTCGAGGAGGTGGAGCGCACGGAGCTCAACGGCCAGAAGCTGCAGGGCACGACGACGGCCCGGGAGGTGAACAGCTTCCTGAAGGCGCGCGGCCTGGAGAGCCGGTATCCCCTGTTTACAGCGGTGAATGGTGCGTGAAGCCTCCTTTGTGCACGTTCCCCCCTCCCCCCCCTTCTTTCCGCTAACTCTTCCCCCTCCAGGCATCCTCGAGGGCAAGCACACGGTCGACGACATCCCGAGCCTGGTGGCAGGGGCAGTGCACAACTACGACTAGGGCGGAAGAGGAGCAGCCGGGCGGAGAGCAGGCCGTGCGGCAGCCGGGGCAATGAGGACACGGTCGATCGACGAGAAGCGGCCCTCCAATCCTGCCGCTGCCGCCGTGTGAGGCCGGACATGCGCGGAGGACGGCATGGCGGGAACAGCAAGACCGGTGGTCCTGTTCAGTACGAGCAAGAAACAAGAAATGAAAGAAAACACGAAATGCTTTCTGACACGCATTGGCAGCAGCCTCTTTTTGTTTTGATCCGCATTTCCCCTTGTGCCGCGGGAGAGAGAGAAAAGCAGACGTGCCGAAAGACGAGCCCCTCGTGTTCTGTGTTCTTTTTTTCTTTTTCTCTTTTTCTTTTCTTTTTATGGCAAGCCCTTCGTGAGAAGTACCAAAGTGGAGGGACTGGCTGCCGTCATCAACCCAGGGGAGGTTCTCGCCAAAACAAAGGAAGAACCAACCCGCCTCGAAGAGGTTGTTGCGCATCCCCGTTACGATGCATGGAAGACGGCCGGCTGCTGTGAGAAAGTCAGCGCGCGGACAGCTCTTGCGTGGATGCCATTGTTTTCTTTTCTTTCTTTTTTTCTTTTTTTCTTTTTTTCTTTTTTTCTTTTTCCTCTTTTTCTTTATGTTTCTTTCCAAGACGTCGTTGTCTGCTTCTCATCATGGATCGCGTTGCCTTTCACCGCAGGCCACAGACTTTGCTGTCGTCGTCCGCATGCTACTGCGTCTTTCTGCCAAAAATAAAAAACACAGAAAAACAAGAAATAATTCACACCCATCTATGAGAAAAAGGGAGGGAAAAAAAACGCTGCAAAATGCACTCATGGTGACAAAAATGATAACAGAGCGGCGAGGAACTATTCTCTCCCCCGCGCGCCTCTCTCCCCTGCCAGCGGCGTGCGTTCGTCCGACGACGCGCCACCGCCGTCGCCGTCACGGTCCGCCGCACCCGGCGCGCCGCCGTCCGGCTCGTCCTCCGTGCGCTCCCCGTCGCCAAACACGGGCTTCAGCGCGTGGTCGTACACCGCCCACATGCCCCGCATCAGCAGCCCCGTCACCACCACCAGCCACGGCGGCAGCCGCCCCGTCCGCGGCGCGCGTCCCTTCTTGCCGCCGACGCGCCCGATCACGAGCGGCAGCAGCACCAGCAGCAGGAGCGGCAGCGCCAGCGCCGCGAGCAGCAGCCACGCGCCCAGCGTCTGGCGCCAGCGCGTGATCGTGTACGGCGGCAGCGCCGCCAGCCACTGCTGGTAGGCGTCGGGCAGCTCGTGCTCGCGCGCGCCGTCGACGAGGAGGCCGAGGTAGCGCGCCGACGGCTGCGCGTAGTCCGGGTCGGGGCGCGCGCGCGTGCTGGCGAGGCGCAGCAGCCGGCGCAGCGCGCGGGCACGCCGCCTGCGCCACCGGTCCTTCCACGTGCCGTCGTCGTCGTCGTCGTCGTCGTTGTCGTCACCATCGTCGTCACCGCCGCCACCACCCGGCAGCTGCGGCGCCCACAGCGTGTGGGCCAGGAACGGCCGCTCCGGCACGGGCAGGACCGGCTTTTCGGGCACGCCCATGCGCGGCGCGACGGCCAGGCACGGCACCAGCACGTCCTGGTAGGAGGCGCCGCCGCCCTCGGTGGCGATGATGCGCGCAAAGTCGTCGCGCGTCACCTCGTAGACGACGCCGTACAGGGGGCCGGACCAGCCGCGGCCCGTCGTCGTCGTCGTCGTCGTCGTCGTCTTCGTCGTCTTCGTCGACTTTGGCGGATTGATGGGCCCCGGCTGGCCGGGCAGCGGCAGCGGCGGCACCTTGGGCGGGTCCGGGATCTTGGGGACTTTCCGGATGGCCGTGTTGGCAAAGCAGGGCTCCCGGTACGGAAGGCCCGGCAGGTCAAAGGTCAGCTGCAGGGTGGGCGCCGACACGGTGACGGCGGTCAGGGGCTTGATGCCGCGCGTGCCCTCAAAGGTTGCGGCGGCCATGTTGGAGCCGTAGGCGAGGTAGAGGACGGTGGGGGGGAGATTGGGGGCGGCGGCAAGACGTGGCTTTTCCAGCAATCCTAGTGGGACGTCCCCTGTGTACGGGGACGCGAGGAGGGGCTCCTCTGGGCAGACGGCCGGCGTGGCCTGGGCGAGGCGGCCGGCGGACGTGCGTGGTAGGCGGCGGCGGGAGGTGGCGGGTGAAGTCGACGCTGGCGACCACATCGGCCGTGCGTCATCGTCGTCGTCCTCGGCGGGGCCGGTCGCGTGCGGAGACATGGCGGCGCGGTCGGGGAGGTCGGGGAGGTCCGGGAGGTCGGCGACGTCTCCGATGTGGATGACGACATCGGTCGGGTCGATGGGGATGGGGTGGGCCATGTTTATAGGCGGCCAGACGTGGCTGCTGCTCCTGCTGTTGCTGTCGTTGTCGTCGTCGTGTCCGTGTCGTCGTCCGCGTCGTCCGTGTTGCCGTCGCTGGCTGTTCCTGGGCCGCTGTAAGAGAGCGTTCTGCAGCCGGAAGCCGAACGGCTCTTCCGCTGTAGGTCGCATTTGTCAGACAGCGCAAGGCCCCACTCTTCCCCCCTAAAAGTCGCCGTGCCCCCCCCGCTCCCCAGCTCCAGCGTAAGCTTCGGACAGTCTTAGTTCCCGCCGCCCAGCGGCCAGGCCAGGCGGCCAGCGGTGCGCAAGACGCTGCATGACTCGCCCGCCGAGATTCCGGCGCTGGGGGCTGAAAGTCCGCCCCTAGGAAGTACTCCGTAAGCAGTACTTATACGTAAAAGTGGGTCAGAACGAGCGGGACGTCTTTTTCTTCCCAAATTTCATCCTCGCCAACAACAGCCCGTCCATCTCATAGCGACGCCTCGCCTCCCCCTCTTTCGTGACAAATGTGCCGTATTTATGGCCGCAGAGTCTGCTCCCGGTGAACCGCAGAGCGCGAGGTGGAGAGCAGGCAGCGGGGCCAGGAGAGCTGCCGGCGACGTCCCGACGATACGCCGGCTGAGAGAAGAAGGGGGGAGCAGCGGCAATGTCGGCGTTGTGGCACAAGTTGAACCTGCTTGCAGAACATCGCCGGCAAGGCGACGGTGGGCGACGGTGGGCGACGGTGGGCGGCGTGGGTGTGCCCCTGGCCAGCATGAACGGCCGGGCCGGCAGCAACGGCGCTCACCTGCGGCCGGTTGGAACCTCGGTCCAACGGACAACGTGGTGGACGCTGGCCGTGTACGCAGCCAGATTGGCAGAATTGGCAGCACTGGCAGCCATGCAGCCTGTCCATGCTCGTGGCCGCTGGCTGGGCGGCATGGACGGGCTCGGGCCGATGGGGACGAGCACGTCAAGCCGCCTCGGCCGGGCTCGCCTCTCGCGTGTCTCGGACGACTGGACTTGGTGTTTCTGTTTTCACGTCTCCGGTCTCTTCGGTCTCTTCGGTCTCCGCGTGTCTCTTCGTGCCTCTCCTCATCTCTTCCAATCCCTCGTATCCCTCTCCTCATCTATGCCGCCCCCCTTTGACGGCAGCCAATATTGCCTTACGCCCTGGGTGACCCCTCGTGACAGGGGACACACGGCAACAACGAGCCGGTCAAGCACAGGCTGCTCTGCTCTGTCGTGGGGCGTCACTCCAATCTTCTTTATATATATACTATGCCTATGCTGTTCTTCAGCTGCGTGCCGCATCGCACCAGGGCCACCAGCCCGCACTGAGATGCGTCCTGGTTTGCTCACGCCACGCCTCTACACATCGACGCTCTGAACGCCGGCCCTGTTGCATCCCAGGCCACAAGAGACTCGCCTCTGTCGATTGCCTTTCTGATGAAGAGGGAGGGCACCGAGGGACAACGAAGATGGCGCCGTGCTGCCTTTCGTTTGGCGTCCTGGCGCAGGCCGTCGAGCTCGTCAGCTCCCCCGTCTTTTGGCACCCCTTTGTTGATATAGCACCCCTCTCTTCTTGCCTTCCCTTCCTCTTCTTCCTCCTCCCCATATTGCCGCCTCACCAAGGCTCCCATCCACCGGTCTGGCATTGGCTCATGCTGTAGAATGCCCTTCTCGACGTCCCACCAACACATCACGCCTGGTCCGGGCTGCTCGTCGGCTACGCCATCGAGATCCTGCCGTACCGCCTGCGCGCCAAGGGCCTGATGATCATGAACTACACCGTGCAGGCCGCCCTGGCCCTCAACATCTACGCCAACCCCGTCGCCTTTGACCACTTTGGCAACCACGCGTGGAAGCTGTACCTCATCTACACGGTGCGTGCCGTCCCCCCCTCCTCCTCACCTAGCTTGGCCTCCCACTAACGACCCCCCCCCCCCCCCCCCTCCTATCTGCTCGCATGCTCGCCGCCACGGACGGCACTGTCTCGCACCTAGTATCCCCGCAACTTGCATTCTTCTTGTTCATCATCTTGGGTAGCTCATGCCCTTCCTTTCTATCATTGTCGTATATTGTTTGATTTTCCCCGAATGGGAATACAAAGAGGGGGGTCTCTTGGATTTGTTGTCCTCTCCTTGTTTCTCTTTTCTTGGTCTCCGCTGCTCGACGGTACGAAACACGACAGGCCCGCGGACACTGCCGCGATGTGGGTGTGTGTCTCGCCGGTCTCCCGTTCCGCCCGGTCCCGGCGAAGGGAAGAGGGAAGGCATGTTCCGCCCGCGGAGCCGGTGGGCCCCGGTCGGCCGGTCTCGGGTCTCTGTGCACAACGCAGCTGCCGGGGCCGCTGACACGTGACGGCGTCGGGGGGCAAAGACTGCTCTGGTCGTCTGAGCATCGTTTGCAAAGTCGTCGAAAGGGCCGGCCCGGATGCTCTCGGTAGTTCCGTCGACACCGGCTCGGGCCAGAGATCGTCGGCGTCACCGTCACCGTCGTCGCCGCCAACTCAGCGCACGTCCTTGATGCCCGGCGACGACATCACGTCGAGCTGCCGGCGGCCCTTGCGCAGCAGAAACTCGATGGCGGCAAAGTCGCGCTTCTCGAGGGCCAGGTTCTTTTTGAACTCGGCGCGCGCGTAGGCCTCGAAACGGGCACGCGAGGACTGGGGGGGGGGGGGAGGGGTCGGGAGGCGGTCAGCATGGGTCGAAGACAGGGGGGGTGGAGAGTGGTGAAAGGGAGAGGAGGAGAGGGGGGAAGGGCGGCGTTCTCTAGGGCAAAACGGTGATCGGCCGGGGTCTGGGTCTGGAAGGAAGGGACGTTTGGGCCGTCTGGTCCCTCCTTCCTTACCTCTGGCTTTCGGCGGCTCGCCCGCAGACACTGGCGGTAGAGGCTGAGGACCTCGCGCTGGAGGCCGGAGAGACGCATCGGGGGAGGGCGCGGGGCGAACGCTGGCGAGCTGGGTTCGGTGTCCGGAGGAATACGTCGCAGCCCGGCAGCAGGGTTTTTGGAAGCGACTGCCGGTGCTCAATGTTGCGAGCAGGCCTGGCCAAGGCGTGTGGAGCTCCGCAGGAAAACCGCAGGGCTAATGAAAAAGTTAATGCTTTTTTAAATCGAAAAATAGCTCCGGGGGGCTTTGGGAAGGCGCGGGGGGGGGGCTGCCACCTTCCTGGTCGGCCTAGTCCTAGAAGGGAAGGATAGCTCCATGAGGAAATACGGCGGAGGTTGGGGAAGGAGGGACGACGCTGGCAGAATCCGTCAATCAGAGGACGGCCGCCCCAAGCACGCAAGGCCAGGCCAAAGAGCTCCGTCGCCGGCGTGGAGCTCCGGAATAAGTCCGCAAATAGCGAGGCGCTGGGCTGACGGGACGGATGGGCAGTGAAGAGGGACAGCTTTCTTTCTTTCTTTCTTCTTCTTTTTTTTCTCTCTGTCCACTTTTGCTCTGCTTCGTATCTGCCTCTCCTCTCTTCCTCCCGTCCCCTTGTAAACCGTATCGCGGCGTCCTCTCGACTGTCTGTCCATTGCCCATCATGCCCGCCTTCACCGTGAGTCTTTTTGGCATCCGATCTTGACCGTTCGATGCATCCCGCACCCTGCTGACCGCCCCCAGCGCCTTATCCGGTTCCTCGCCCCCGACGGCCGCATCTACTACGGCGATGCCATCCTGCCGGCCGGCGTCACCAACATCGCCCAGGCGAAGCAGGCGCGCGTCATCACCGGCAGCGTCTTCGGCCAGCACACCGTCACCGACGAGGTGGCCGACGTGCGCACGCTGCTGGCGCCGCTGGCCCCCGAGGACGTGCGCACCGTGCGCTGCCTCGGGCTCAACTATGTGCTGCACGCCAAGGAGACGGGCATGCCGCTGCCGGCGTATCCGATTGTGTTTGTGAGTGGGCGTTGGGTTGACGTCGTGGACGCTACGGCCTCGCTCCTCTGTTGCCAATAGAGGGAGGAGCCCCCTTCTAACCACCGTGCTCCTTGCCCGCAGTATAAGCCGGCGACCGCGCTGAGCGCGCCGAACGACCCCATCCCCGTCCCCCGCGTGGCCCAGGAGGGCGAGGGCCTCGACTACGAGTGCGAGCTCGTCGTCGTCATCGGCAAGAAGGGCACCGACATTGCCGAGGCGGACGCGCTCGACCACGTGCTCGGGTACGCCGTCGGCAACGACGTGTCGCACCGCGACTGGCAGATCAAGCGCGGCGGCGGCCAGTGGTCGCTGGGCAAGGGCTTCGACGGCTGGGCGCCCTGGGGCCCCGGCATTGTGGCGGCCGGCCCGTCCGCGGCCGCCGGGCAGATCGCCGACCCGCAGGCGCTGCACATTGCGACGCGCATCAACGGGCGCACGGTGCAGGCGAGCACGACGGCCGACATGATCTTCAGCGTGCGGCGCGCCGTGGCGCTGCTGAGCCGCGGCACGACGCTGCTGCCGGGCGACCTGCTCTTCACGGGCACGCCGTCGGGCGTGGGCATGGGCCGCACGCCGAAGCTGTGGCTGCGCGACGGCGACGTGGTCGAGGTGGAGCTGGAGGGCGTGGGCGTGTGCACGAACCGCGTCGAGTTTGCGCCGCCGGGCGCGAAGCTGTGATGCGTGAGAGGGGGAGAGGGGGAGAGGGGGGGAGAGTATAGGAACACCAATCGGTACACGAGGACATGAACAATGCAAGCTGCCATTTTGCCATTTCCGTCCCGTGTTGCTCGTCCGCCGTCGACACGCCCGGCCGCAGACGCCGACGCCGACGCCGGCACCCCTGTCCGGGCCGCCGTGCAGATCGCGCTCGCGGTCGCTGTCCGCGGCTGCTGTCCGCGGCTGCTGCTTTATATACGGAGTACGGAGTATGCAATATATGCAATGTATAATGCGCATTCGCATTGTGCAACACGTGCACGATGCACCCTCGCGCCTGCTCGTTCCCAATGCGGCTGTCACGCCACATGGCGGTCGCGTCCGTCCCCACTTTATCAGCGACGCCTTGCAGACGGCCTAACGCAGTCCTTCCCACCGAGAACGAGGCTCAGCCACAACAGGCCGATCGCCTGCAAATGCGCCAATCACCGCCGTCGGCACAGCCCTCCGGCCCAGGGCGTACTCGGGCTCTGCGCGACGCCAAACCTGCTCCCGTGTCCTGTTTCATTGGATGCGCCTTGCTGCCAGTCGCCTGTCGCCTGTGGCCTGTGCTGCGCGCTGCGGCCGCCCCGCCGTCTGTCCCCGTCTGCTATCTTCTGGCCGTCGCCTCCTCACCACGTCTGCTGCGCGGGCAAGTCAGCCTTGACGGCCCTCTGCCCCTGGCCCATGCATGCAGGGTGCGATTGTGTCTCCCACGTCCCAGTGTAGGCAGAGGAGCGCCTGCTGGTGTTGTCGTAGCCGCAGCTGTTGTCGTAGCCGTAGCCGTTGCCGTTGCCGCTGCCTGTCGGCCTGTCGGCCTGTCGTTCTTTGGCATCCGGCCTGTTGATGCGAGACACCGCTGCCCTGGTCTGCCCGTTTGCACAGCATCCATATCCGCTCCTCTCTCCTTTGACGCCTTGCCAACTGGGGCGTGTCAGTGGCAACGCACAAACACCGTTTGCAGGCGCACGGCCCCCTGTCGGGTGTTGCTCCAAAGGCGAAGCCGCGGCGAGAAGGACGTTCGCTTGGCTGGCCTGGCCAAGGCAATTATTAAAGACCTGCGCGGGGCATCTCCAACAACGGGAGGAGAGCCTTGTGGCCAGACAAGCCCGCCGCCTGTTGGCACGACCGCTTGGCAAGACACAAAGGCCGTTGCTGTCTGTCTGCCTGTTTTCTGGGACTCTTATCCCTCATTCTCCTGCTGCTGCTCTTCTTCATTTTCTTTCTTTTTTTCTTCTGCCCCTTTACCCGCGCTGCGTCCTCCCCCGTCTTCATTCTGTCTCTCTCTCAAACCCCCCACACTCCCCCCCCTCTCCCTTCTCTCGCCCTCTCCTATACCACCCGAGGCTGTCCAGAGATGGACGTTACCGTTGCCCCGGCCGCTGTGGCGTTGCCGCCGGCGGCCCCCCGACTGCCAGACATGAGTCTCTTACGCGTCTCGTCTCACGGCATACCGCTGTTGCGCCACAGCAGCTCGGTCCACGGGCCCATCGGCTCCATGCCGGCCCCCAACACAAGGGCAAGCAACGCCAGTAAGGACGACGACGAGACCGACGGCAACGAGAGCAACGACAGCAACGACACCTCGTCGACAGCAGCGCCCATGACGCCCAAGCTCGGCCAAGACGAAGACGACGACGACAACGACGACGACGACGACGACGACGACTATCACGACGCCGAGGATGGCGATGACGATGCGGACGGTCAAGGCAAAGAAGGCGACGACCAGAGCATCTACTCAAACGAGGACGACAGCAAGCTTCCCCTGCCACGCATCTTCCGACGGCGAAGGAGCGCCCAGCCCAGCACGACGGCAAACGGCACGGACGCCGTTGCCAACGCCGGCGATGACGACAATGATGACGACAACGATGATGACAACGATGATGACGACGACGGCGACGACGACGACCTTGCATGGGCCGAGGTGGCGCCGCCCGCCGCGCTCACCAAGATCCCGTCCGACGAGGACGTGCCCGAGCTGCTGCGCGCCATCGTCGCCTCGTCGCTCGAGAGCGTCCAGGCCCAGCTGGCGACGCACCTCGCTTCGCGGGCCGAGCAGGCCGAACGGGACGCACAGGCGGCGGCTGCAGCAGCCGCCGCATCCAAGGCCAAGGCCAAAGCTCCAGCCGGTGCCGACAACGTCGACACCGCCGACACCGCCGACCCCGCCGACACCGCCGACACCATGGCCGGCAAGGGCAAGGCCCCCGACGCGCCCCCTGCGGAGGCGTCCGGGCCGTTTGTGTACCCGCCAGGCGCCGCCGTCGTCATCCCGCCCCCGAAGCGGCTGTCACGCCGGTACATGATTGCATCGCGGCTGCTGCGCCACGTCCACGTCCTCGGCGGCGGCGGCGGCGGCGACCGCGGCGACCGCGGCGAACGCGACGAGCGCGGCGAGAGCAGCGCAGCCGGCGCCGCAGCGGGTGCCGAGGCCGCCGCCGCCGCCGCCGCCGTCGAGCGTCTCCACCTGCACCACCAGCAGCGGCTGCAGGGGCGGCAGCAGCAGCACGGCGCAGACCTCGGCGGCGTCGCCGGCGCCTCGAGCAAGAAGCGCACGCAGATGCTGCTGGCCATGGTGCGCCAGGACATGGAGAAGAAGAAGGAGATCGCGCCGCCGGCGACCATGTACGTACCCTCCACCCCTTTTTTTGTTGTTTTCTCCCTTGAGTTCCCAGTCTAACCCTCCCCCCCCCCTCTTCCCCCCTGTAGAGAATGTGTCTCCTGTTTTGAGGACATCCCCACCAAGGAGGCCGTCAAGATCGTTTGTCACAGCTACTGCATCGACTGCTTCCGCCAGCTCGTCACCACGGCGCTCGAAAACGAGGCGCAGTTCCCGCCCAAGTGCTGCCTCAACGAGATCCCCAGCAAGACCGTGCTCAAGTACGCGCCGCGCGACCTCGCCCGCCAGTACGCCGCCAAGGCCGACGAGTTTGCCATGCCCGTCGCCGACCGCGTCTACTGCCCCACCGTCGACTGCGGCGTCTTCGTGCCGCGCGCTCAGATTGCCGCCGCCGCGCGCGTCGCCCGCTGCCGCAACGGCCACGAGACCTGCACGGCCTGCCGCCAGCCCGCCCATCCGGGCAGCGGCGGGCGTCAGGCCTGCCCCGAGATGGCCGCCCAGGACCAGCTCGCGCAGCGCCAGGCGGACGACCTCGCCGCCGAGGAGGGCTGGCGCCGCTGCATCCGCTGCGCCGTGCTGATCGAGCACAGCGCCGCCTGCCAGCACATGACCTGCCGCTGCGGCGCCGAGTTCTGCTACGTGTGCGGCGCCGCCTGGCGCACCTGCCACTGCGAGATGGACGACCTGACGCGCCTCAAGGACGCCGCCGCCGCCCGCCGCGCCGCGCGCGCCGCCCGCGAGGCCCGCGAGCGCGAGCGCGCGCGCGAGCAGGCGGAGCTCGCCGACCGCGAGCTCGCCGAGCTGCGCGACGCCGTGCGCCAGGTCGCCGAGTTCGAGGCGCGCGAGACCGCCCGCCTCGCCGCCCTGCGCCGCCGCCAGCGCCAGCGCCTGCTGCGCCTGCGCGACCAGCGCGTCGACGCGCTGCGCGCCGAGGTCGCCGCCAAGTACGCCGACCTGCGCGCGCGGCTGCGCGTCCTCGGCGCGCGCCAGGCCGCGGACGCGCAGACGCGCCGCCGCGCCGAGCGCGCCGCCGACCGCAGCGCCCACCGCGCCGCGCGCCGCGCGCTGGCCGCCGAGCACGCGGCCAAGCGGCGCACCGCCGACGAGGCGGCGGCGGCGCAGGTGCACGCCGCCGAGCTCTTCTGGAAGCGGGACTACAGCGCGCGCATCAAGGTCGAGCGGAAGCTGGAGGCGGCCTACCACGAGGCGCTGCTGGCGCATGCGACCATGGTGCACACGGCGGCGGGGGCAGAGGCGCCTGCGCCGGCGGCGGAAAAGGCGGTGGCGCGGGCGCTGCGCGCGTACCAGCGCACCAACGACGCGCGGCTCGACGTGTACATGCAGTGGCAGGAGCGCGAGCTCGAGCGCGCGCTGTACGTGGCGGCCGAGGAGCGCGCCGTGCGCGGCGAGGTGCTCGACAGCCTGCGCGGCCAGCAGCGCAGCGCGCAGCGCGCGGCCCGCGCGGCGACGGAGCGGCGGCACGCGGCCGAGCGCATGTGGTGCCGCGTTGTGGCGGCGGAGCGCGAGCGGCTGCTGGCCGAGGCCGAGGTCGTGGAGCAGGGGCTGGGCCTGGCGGCGTCGACGTCCGAGGCGGACGCGAACCTGCTGCTGCTGCTGGAGATCGAGGAGAGCGGCGCCCTCGCCGGGGGGGCGGCAGAGCCGGGGGCCGCCAGCGCCAACGCCAACGCCGCCAACGCCGCCGACGACGACGGCGCCGCCGCGG
This sequence comes from Ophiostoma pallidulum, assembly GCA_019925425.1. NCBI lineage: Eukaryota > Fungi > Ascomycota > Sordariomycetes > Ophiostomatales > Ophiostomataceae > Ophiostoma > Ophiostoma pallidulum. Next base: position 153,236 of record JADHKO010000034.1, on the reverse strand, counting down.
CCGCCGCCGCGCTCGCCGATACCGACCTGGACTACCTGTACGCGATGATGCTGGCCGACGCGGCCGGGGACGACGACGGCGACGTCGACGGCGACGGCTTCGGCTCGGAGGTGGGCAGCAGCAGCAGCAGCAGCAACAGCAGGAACAGCAGCGACAATGGCAGCAACTACCGCTATCGGAACCGCAACCGGAACCGCAACAGCAGCGGCGGCGGCAGCGGCAGCGGCAGCGGCGCCGGACGCTGGTGATGCCCCTTGACGACGGAGCCGGTCGGATACACATACGGAGAGCGGGTGGCATGTACTGATAGACACCACGATGAGGGGGGGGAGTCCTCCCCCTCCTTTTGCTTTTGCCTTTTTCTCTGATTTCTTTCTCTTTGATACTCCCCTTTCTGCGCACGAGATGCGCGCCGTGCATGGGCGCAACGACGAGAGGTACAGCAAGGGGGCAGGGCGTTTGCCATTTACGGAACCATAGCGCATCATCATGACTTGGGCACAATCCAACCAATAAACTAGAAAGCAGATGCGGTGTTCCGTGCAGCGATTGCAGCACGTCCCCCATACCATGTACAAACAGCCGACAAGCGCTGCTATCTCGCATACGTTACTCCGATCCATACACTATCAGCTTCGAGAGGCAACCTGTCCTGGCCTCGTCAGCTCGGAATGCCTCCCAGGGCTGACGCCAGGCGCGTGTGAGATGAGAGGTAAATGCTTTTTTGTAGTTTGACTGTCGCATAATAAAGAGTGGCAAGTAAAAGAAAAAAGAAAAAACGCCACAAACGGCTGCACGGAATACCTCCTCGCGTCGCGATGCGTTGTACACGAGGCCGCCCCAGTCTCTCGCTCGGCCTCGGCACCCCCGGCTGGCTTGTTCCCTCTGCAAGATCCAGTGTTCTCTTGTGTCGAAGCCCCATTCCGCCGTCTTTCCATGCTACCTCTTCCCGCCTTTGCTCGTGTTCTGTCTGTGTTAGGGCGTGTGCGAGTCCCACCTGGCACGGTGTCTCTCCGTCTTCTCTCCAGGCCAAGGGTGGCTTGGGCGGAAAGGCTGCGAGGTGACTCCTTTTTTGTTTTGATTTTTCGTTTTGATTTTTTTTCGTCGTGAGGTTCGTCGCTAGTAAGGATCGGCGGTTGGTCCGCGTGCTCGCTGGTGTGTGTTGGCGTCAAAAAAAAAAGCGTACATCGCTGAAAGATATGGGTACACACGGTGTCGTCGGCTGTTTTCCGAGATGTTGCACAGAGCCGGCAGCCGCAAGCTTCATGGCCGTCGGGCTTAGTACACCTTCTTCTTCTCGTCGAAGCTGACCTTGCCCGGGCCACTGTTGACAAGCAGAAGCAGACCGCCGACAATAGACAGGATCTGGAAGAAGTCGTACTTGGCAAAGTCCTTGTGGGGGTGGTGTTCGTGGAGCTGCGCGAGGCGTTAGAACAATCGGGTCCGAAGCAGGTACCCCAAGGAACGCGAGTAAGGCGAGGGTCACACCCATTTCCCCTCAACCAAAAACGTACCGTCCAGAAGTTGTTCACAAGCACGTTGAAGACGCTCAGGATAACCACCAACAAGGTGGCGCTGGCCTTGGCCTTGAAACCGACAACGACCATGACGCAGGCGACGAGGCCCAGCAGGGAGACAATGATGCGGCTGATGGTCCACTCGCCGCTAAAGACGAAGCCGGCAAACAGGAAGATGAGCAGGACGCGGCCGGCCAGCTGAAAGTACATCTTGCGGTCCTTTTCCTCGAGCTGGGGCAGGCCGGCAAAGGCCTGGGTCTTGCGGATCCACGAGTCGGACAGGACCATGAGCAGGCCGCCCATGACGGACAGGTTGCGCAGGAAGAAGTTGAGATCGAAGATGAGGCCGTAGCCAAGGGCCTGGGAGACGACGACGCCCATCAGGCCGCCCACGGCGTAGCCAGAATGCCGGCGCGCTATGACGAGGACGGAGCAGGTGGCCATGGTGATGACGTTGGCGACGAGGAAGACATGGGTGATGCCCCAGGGAACTACGTCGAGGACGTCTGTTAGCAGGCGGGAGGGGAGATAAAAACGTCAAAAAGGAGCTGCACGGTACGTACTGTGCCGGTAATCTTGGAGGTAGCGCAGCTGGTCGCCGAACTGTGTAATTATCCGCAGCGCGTCCTCGAGGAAGGTGACGACAATCAAGAAGCGGCCAATAGCCGGGAGGTAGCTGGGGGGCCGCTGTCAGCGAGTGAAGGAGAGGTGGGGGCGGGGGGAGAAGGCCGGGGGAGAAGGCCCGGGGAGAAGGCCAGGGGAGTAGAACATACGGCTTGATGGGTTCGCTGTACGTGTCCAGCAGGTCCTCGACCTTGCTTGTCTGTTCGCGGATGGCATCCAGGGCGTTGCTGGACTCGGGCGCGTTTTGTGATGGGACGCCAAAGGGGTTCGGCTGGCCAATGCCGTAGCCGGCGCCGCGCATATGGGCCATTGTGTGTAGTCGGAAGGGGGGAGGGGGGCAAGGCCGGCGGGCCGAGGGAAGGACGGCCGGGTCGGGCTGCGAGAATCGGAGCAGCAGGGGTGCTGTCGGCGGGAGACGGAAGTCGTCGAGAGGAGGCGGAGGCGGAGGCGGAGGCGGAGGGTATCCAAAAAGGCGAGGACGAGAGACGCGCAACGGGATGCGGAGACAGCCGTCGAGGTGGCAGAGGAGGAGCAAGACGTAGACAGGGATGAAGGAGAAGACGAAGAGAGAACGAGGAGGTGTCCAGGAAGGAAAGGAAGAGAGCGGGAGGAAGTGAGAGAGAGGGGGGGAGGAAAAGGGTTGAGCACGACACGCAGTGTCTCAGAAACAAATACTCGAGCCGAGAAGAGAGCCAAAGTGCCCGAGGCCAGGGAACGCAGGGGCAAGAAAGCAATGAAGCCGACGAATTGCCGGGCAAGGGACCGCCGTGGAAAGGTGGAAAGGTGGAAAGGTGGAAAGGAGGAAAGGAGGAAAGGGAGGGCGGAAGCCGAATCTATCGTCTGTTTCGTAGAAAATACTGGGCGCGAAGATGGGCGCGAAGATGGGCGAAGGAGCGGCGCAGGAGAGCAAGGAAACGAAGAAGAAAAGGAACGAACAAGAGGCAGACAGCGCAGCGTGGGTTGTCGTCGAGGCGAGGCCGGGGGGACGGGGGGAGGTGAACGAGATGGCGAGGGATGGAGGATGAAGGAGAGAAAGCCAGAAGAAGCTTATTTTTGTGGGAGAGAAGGGGGGGGTGGGTGGTGGTAGCGTGACGAGCAGTCAGGATTACATACGCCGTGCTCTTTGCTGTCTGCTCGGAAAAGACAGCCAAGGGGGGAAGGAAGCTCCCCTGGTTTCGCAGCGCCAGTTGAACCTTGTGGGCAATGTGTAATGTGTCCTTTTTCTGTGGGGGGGGGGGGGGGGGGTGCACAACGGCTGTTGGGGGACGATACTTTGCCGTGCCGCAGAGATCGCACGCAAGCCGAGGTACCCGTGTCCATGGCTCCTTCCGCGCTGCCAGCTAGAATTACGGAGTATCTTACCATTCGAATCGAACGCCGCTCGTGCCTTCCTCGCACAGCATCGTCACTTGTCGAATACGGAAACTCCTGCAGCGCGCGCACCCCTGGCGTGGCCGGAACTATGGGGCAGGCCCGCAGTGCAGAGCGCTGGGTACCTGCCGGCCAGTGCGGGCGGCCAGCGAGCCCCGGGTATCGTAAATGTGGGCCTGGCGCCGTCGCTCCAAACGTTTCTGGCGATCCCCTCCTCTCTCCTTCCCTCGCCGACCAGAAGCAGGGGGTGTTTCGGGCCCAGGAGGCGCTCCCGGTCTGTGCCTTCCTTGAGCCCCGTGAAAAGACACGAGAGGGACCGAGGGGACAGAACAAAGAAGGTGCACCGCAGCGCCGCTTCCGTTTTGGCACGATTTGGTGGCTTTGCTGGCTGTGGGCCGGGCCTGGCCAGATCTTATGTCAGCGCATGCGCCTCGCGAACAGCCCCGTCGCGATCTCACCAGATCGCCCACGTCAGCCATAGAAAGTCCCGAGTCTCACGGCGCTCTGCTCCGTACATATACACCGCACGCATATCACTTCTGTGCCCGTCTGGTCACTGCACGAGCTTTCTATTTTGCGCTGCCGTTTCCGTTTACCCATTGGTGAAGGGGTGAAGGGGTAGAAAACAAAGACTTGGCGGAAGACGAAGCAAAACGAGAATGAAAATGAAAATGAAAATGAAAATGAAAATGACAACCAAAAGAATGAAAAGGGCGGAACAATACGGCCGTCGAGACCACATACCCTGCCCTCGCTCTACCCAAGGCCCGCTTCCTTTTCTACAACCGGATACCCAATCAGCCGGTCAGCCGCACCGGACGTAAGTACCGGGCAGCCACATGAAGCGACTTGCGGCCTGCTCATTTCCCCCCCCCATCCTCTCCCCGAACAACATCGACGACGTCGTCATATCTTTGTCAGCTCGGCCGCCTCCGCCGCGGCGTCCTGGCCCCACGTCCCCTCGAGGCCGCCGATCGTCGGCGACTCCTTGAGGGCCGGCGACGGCGCCATGCGCAGCTGGGTGCCGGCAGCGCCAACAGCCGCTGCTGCTGCTGCTGCCGGCGCAGGCACGGCCGCGCTTGTCGTCACGGCCGTCGGCAGCTCCACAGGGGCTTGCTGCTGCGGCAGTGGCGGCGGCAGCGATGGGCCGTGAGGCGACGGGGTGCTGTAACGCGAGTGTCAGCAAGCAGGGAGCAGAGACGTATCTTTTCAAGGGTTCCAGCCCCTCTTTCGCGTGGTACGTACTAGTAGTCCTTGTCCGGGTACGAGCCGGCCGACGAGAACGTCGGGTGGCGCTGCAGCGGCGACGTTGTCAGGCCCCGCGGCGGCATCGTGGCCATGCTGCTGTAGATGGGCAGGCCCGGGATGTAGACGGGCTGCTGGTGGTGCTGCTGGGCGTGCTGCTGCAGGTGCTGCGGGTACGCATGGAACGGCATGCCGTGCTGCGGCGACGCGCTGTACGGGTAGACGGCGGCGGGCAGCGGCGGCAGCGGCGGCACCGGCGGCGTCCGGTGCCGGTAGTCGGGCTGCGAAAAGTACTCTGTCATGTCGGCCATGCCCGGCGGCAGGCCGCCGCGGCCCGGCCCGGGGCTGCTGAACTTGCGGTACGACGTCGACGTGGGCGTGCCAGACCGCGCCGAGGGCGACAGCGGCGCCAGCGGATTGCCGCCGCCGCCGTCTGTCAGGCCGAGGCCGTCGCCGTCGCCGTCGCCGCCGCCGCCGCCCGACGACCTGCTGGCGCCGCGGCGGTGGCGTCGTCGTCGCTGCTGCTGCTGCTGCCGCTGGCGCTGCCACTGCGGGCTGCGCCGCACGCAGCAGACAAAAAAGGCGGCGAAGCCGAGCACGAGGACGCCTGCCAGCACGCCGATGACGATGCCAGCAACGGCGCCGCGCGACAGGGAGGAGCTCGAGGACGACGACGACGACGACGACGAGCCGCTGCCTGTGGGCGTCGCCGCCGTCCCCGACGCCATCTCGGACGGCAGCGGGTCGCCGGGCGTCAGCTGGATGGTGGTGTTGGCCGCGTACTCCTCCTGTATGTCGAGCGTCCAAGTGGCGTTCTAGAGGCGGCAGCAGGACGTTAGCGGGGGGGGGGGGGGGTGTTAAGAGAGTAGAGCGACCGGGGGGGGGGGGGGGAACAAACGCACCGGGTTGATCACGCCAATCATGCCGTGGCCGATGCACGAGTTGGGCGCCGAGCAGTAGTAGAAGATGGGCTCCGTGTCGTTGACACGCACGCGAAACTTGGGCCCGTCGGACGCGTAGACGTTGGTGTCGAGGAAGCCCGAGAAGAAGCCGACGCGGTTGGCGCCCGTGTCCTCGTACGGGATGCAGGGGAACTTGAAGGCGCTGCGGACGACCGAGTGGTTGCCCGGGTAGAAGTTGAACTCGATGACGGACCCGACGGCGACAGATATGTTGTCGGGGGTGAACGTGAAGCCAGTCTGGGGGGGAGGGAGGGGGGGGTTGTCAGTTATGTGTAGACGCTCCAGATGGGACTCTGCGCGGACTCCAGACGTACCGCACCCACAGCGACGGTGTGTGTCGGGACGGCTGCCAGCGTCTCCGATGCCGTCGTCACAGACGCAGTCGTCGTCGCCGCTGTGGTCGTCGCCGTCGCCGGAGCCGCTGCGGCGATCAGGTAGTCGATGAGGGCCATTCGCGGGTCGTACGGCTGTCGAGGCCGTCGAGGCTGTCGAGGCCGGCCCGGCTGTCTCGGTTCGTGGACGTCGGCTCGGGCGTGGCCTCCGACGGCGGCGAGGCCGGCCACAGCGAAAGCGAGGCGATGGAGCCGCATGGTGGGCGCGATGCTGCGATGGTCTGGCGTGCGATGGTGGAGTGGGAGCAGACGACGAGTGCCAGTTCTGGGGCGTTTTACGAGGAGGAGAATGGAAAGCATCGACGACACAACAGGAGAGAGAGAGAGAGAAACAACAGGGTCGAAACAGCGAGAGCATCAGCGGTCATGAGAGGAAAGACAGCCCCCCCCCCCCTCTTTCTTCTCTGGTCGGAGTGGCCATCCGCGTGCACACCGTCTGCGCTCCGTGTCTGCTTTCAGGCACTGGCGGCCGCTCTCAGCGTCGGCATTTTTCTTTTATGCACACGAGACAACAACGCCTTGGCCAGTACGGCCTTGGAGAAAAGGGGTAGTGGTCGTCGTCGTGGCCCTGCTGACCCCCCTTTCCGGAACGTAAACAAAGGACGACTTCCTCGTCATCCTTGTCTCTGGGCTCCCACACCGGCATGCAGCCGCCTCGTCTATCTGAAGATACGTCAGAGACGTAACACCTTGGCCGTCCGCCGCCCCAGGGCGCCCCGTTCTTTGTCCTGCCGGACTAGCCAACACCCCAAGGCCGGACAGGGCCAAGGACGAGCGCAGGCACCGTTGTGCTTGCCGTTGTGCGGCCAAGGCAAGGGAGGGGGCGAGAGCGGCCAAGGGAGACGATGCTTTGTCGTCTCTGCTTCGTCCCAGAATCGGAAGACGGGTGAGGTTTGGAAGCGGTCGACGCGGCATCACGCCGTTCTTTTGTTTCTCTCGCCGCGTCCCCTCGCAATCTGCCTCTCCTTTGTATCGTACAGTCTAGGCTCTCTTGGCCGAGCTGCTCCAAACCAGCCGACGCTTCTGGCCGTTCCATGTTTGGGTATCGAGGATGCCTCGCCACAAGTCTACGAGCCCAACCGCTTTCCATTTTTTTTCTTCTTTTCTTTTTCTTTCTTCTTTTCTTCCATCCTTTTCTGGCCCGCTGCGCTGCGTCGAGCGCCGCCTCGGCCAACGGCGCCGTCCAACAGCCGACGGACTTGGCCTAGTCCGCCAACTGCTCGGCCAAGGGCGGCGAGGCACCACAACACAGGGCATCGGTGCACGGCTTGCGTGGCGCAGCAGACGACACGACGAGAATGGAAACTTCCAGTTGGTGGTTGACTGGCTGCCGGTTGTTTCTTTCCACCGTGCTTTGTTTGTCCTTCGCTCGCAAGGAAAACGCAAAACTGACCTGCGGGCGTCGGTGGGCCTTCGTCACGCAGCAAAAGCAGAGGCCACGGGACAGGACGCCTCAGATCCGAGACACGAGAAGGACAAAGAGAACAGGAAAAAGGAGAACAGTCCTTCTTAGTTTGGTTTCAGCAACAGCAGCATTTGCGTCCGGACGGGACGCTGTCTCGGTCCATCACGACCAGGGCCAGAAAGATGCAGACGTATCGTTATCTGCTGCGTTTCAGAGACACGAAACTGCCTTCTTCTGGCCCTGAAACCGACAGCCACCCCGTAGAAACATAGACAGAACAAAGGACCGCTGCGCCTGGCCTCTGGACGGGGCGCTGTCGAGTTGAGAACTCAGCCTCCAGAGTTGACAAGTCCCAAGTCTCGATAGCCCGTGATTACATAACCGATTAGTCATGCTCCCCACACTGCCAACCACTCAACGCGTCTTGTCGCTGCAACGGCCGCCCGACGCGTTTTCCCATTCGATGGCGAAGCTTCCAGCGCAACGGGGGCCAACAACGACTGGAATTGACAGTTGTGCCGAGCACCTAGAGTCCAGACCTCCTCTGACCGCACACGCACACATCCAGGAGACAAAACACACACCTCCACTCCCCCAGCCATGTCTGCCACGCCCCGGCCGTCGCAGAAGAAGCAGGCGACGCTGACGAGCTTCTTCACGCCGCGGTCGAGCGCCGGTGGCGCACTGCCGTCGTCGAGCCCGGCCCCCGCGGCATCCCCGGCCCCCGCCAGCCAGAATTCGCAGCCGTCTTTGCCATCGAGGCCGTCACGGCCGTCCAAGCCGTCCCGGAAACGGCCGCTGGAGGAAGAGATCGACCAGAACAAGCGGAGCACGAGCCGCAGCGACGGCAATGCAGCTGCCAATGGCAGGGCCGGCGGGCACAGCCGCAGCCGCTTCGACCGGGCGGTGAAGCGGGCGCGGGGAGAGAGCTCGGGGGACGAGAATGCGGGGGAGGTCGACGATGATGAGGCCGACCGTGACTATACCGACGCGGCCGGCGCCGCCGACGGAGACAGAGCCGAAGACGCCGCCGTGGATGCTGTGATGGAGGATCCCGCCACCTTGGTCACCCGGCCATCGGCCTCCTCGCCGCTGCGAAGCTCCGGGCGCACCGGCCGCTACATCTACGACGAGCGGCGGTCGCAGCGAGCAGAGGCGGACGGGGGCCACGACCACAACAACCACAACGGCCACAGCGGCGACGACGACGACGACGATGAGGCGGAAGACGACCCCGAGACACGGCGCAGAAAGGAGGAGCTGCACAGAAAGTTCGTCAAGAAGCTGGGCCACCCCGACAGCTTGGCCAACATCCGGCGGCGGAACTTTGTCCTGGACGACACCACCGGCGGCGCCGCAGCGCCCGCACAGGGCAACGAGGACGGGGACGGGGACGGGGACGAGGAAGGAGAGGGTGAGGCGGAGGGGCGGGGGGCAGAAGCCGAAGACGAAGCGGACGGCGGGCCGCGGCGCGCGACCAAGGCGGCCAAGACGGCCGCGAAGACGGCCGCCAAGAAAAAGGGCGGTGCCGCCGGCAAGCTTACGCCCATGGAGCAGCAGTTCCTGGCCATCAAGCGCAAGCACCTCGACACCGTCCTCGTCGTCGAGGTCGGCTACAAGTTCCGCTTCCTGGGCGAGGACGCGCGCACCGCCGCAAAGGTCCTGGGCATCGTCTGCATCCCCGGCAAGCTGCGCTACGACGAGCACCCCTCCGAGGCGCACCTCGACCGCTTCGCCTCCGCCAGCATCCCCGTGCCGCGCCTGCCCGTCCACGTCAAGCGCCTCGTGGCCGCCGGCCTCAAGGTCGGCATCGTGCGCCAGATGGAGACGGCCGCCCTCAAAAAGGCCGGCGACAACCGCAACGCGCCGTTCGTGCGCCAGCTCACCAGCATCTACACCAAGGGGACCTACATTGACGACCTGGGCGAGCTCGGGGACCTGGCGGGTGTGGGCGAGGCCGGCGGGCCGGCCGCACGAGGTGGTGGCGGCGGCAGCGGCAGCGGCAGCGGCAGGAGCGGCTCTTCTTCCTCATCGCCCGCCTCCGGCTACCTGCTGTGCATTACCGAGAGCAGCGCCCAAGGCAATGGCAGCGGCAACGGCACCGACGAAAAGGTGCAGGTCGGCCTGCTGGCCGTCCAGCCGGCCACGGGCGACATCCTCTACGACAGCTTCGAGGACGGCTTCATGCGCAACGAGATCGAGACGCGCCTGCTGCACATTGCGCCCTGCGAGCTGCTGCTCGTCGGCGACCTGTCGCGCGCCACCGAGAAGCTGGTCCAGCACCTGTCGGGGAGCGCCACCAACGTGTTCGGCGACCGCACGCGCGTCGAGCGCGTGCCGCGGACAAAGACCATGGCCGTCGACGCGCACACGCACGTCACCCAGTTCTACGCCGACAAGATGGCGCAGACGGCGGCGGCTGCGGCTGCGGCTGCGGCGGACGGCGGCCGCTCCGGGCCCGATCCCCCGGCCCTGCTCGACGCCGTCCTCGCGCTGCCCGAGGCGGTCACCATCTGCCTCTCCGCCATGATCACGCACCTGACCGAGTACGGCCTGCAGCACATCTTTGACCTCACAAAGTACTTTGCCTCCTTCACCACGCGCCAGCACATGCTGCTCAACGGCACCACGCTCGAGAGCCTCGAGGTCTACCGCAACGCCACCGACCACGGCCTCCGCGGCAGCCTGCTGTGGGCCCTGGACAAGACGACGACGCGCTTCGGCCACCGCCTGCTGCGCAAGTGGATCGGCCGCCCGCTGCTGGACCGCGCCGCCCTCGCCGCCCGCGTCACCGCCGTGGAGGAGCTGCTGGCCGCCGCGGGGTCGGCGCGCAGGGACAAGCTCGAGCGCTTGCTAGGTGGTGGCGGCGGCGGCGGCGGCGGCACCAAGACAGACCTCGAGCGCAGCCTCATCCGCATCTACTACGGCAAGTGCACGCGGCCCGAGCTGGTCGCCGTGCTGCAGACGCTGCAGCGCATTTCGGGCGCCTACGCCGCCGGCGCCCCGGGCACCGGCGCCGGCCCCGACGCCGCGGGCTTTGCCTCGCCCCTCATCGGCAACGCGCTCGCCGCTCTGCCCGCCATCCACGACACCGTCATCGCGTACCTCGACAAGATCAACGGCGACGCCGCGCGCCGCGACGACAAGTACGCGTTCTTCCGCGAGGCCGAGGAGACCGAGGACATCACGTCGCACAAGGTCGGCATCGCCGTCGTCGAGATGGAGCTGGACGAGCACCGCGCCGCCATTGCCGAGGTGCTCGGCAAGAAGAAGGCGGCCGCCATCAGCTACGTCACCGTCGCCGGCATCGAGTACCTCGTCGAGGTCGCCAACACGGACCTGCGCCGCGTGCCCGCGTCGTGGATCAAGATCAGCGGCACCAAAAAGGCCTCGCGCTTCCACACGCCCACCGCCGTGCGGCTGCTCGGCGAGCGCGACCAGCACAAGGAGGCCCTCGCCGCCGCCTGCGACGCCGCCTTTGCCGACCTGCTGCGCCAGCTGGCCGCCTGCTACCAGCCGCTGCGCGACGCCGTCGCCGCCCTGGCGACGCTCGACTGCCTGCTGTCGCTCGCCCGCGTCGCCGCCCTGCCGGGCTACTGCAAGCCGACGCTGCTGCCCTCGGAGACGGCCGACGGCCGGCCCGTCCCGGCGACGCTCGACATCCGCGGCGGCCGGCACCCCGTCGCCGAGCACACGCTGCCGTCGGGCTACATTCCCTTTAGCACGAGGCTGGGCGGGGGCAGTAGCGACAGCGGAGGAGGAGGAGATGCTGACGACGAGGGCGCCGCCGGAGCCGGCCCCCGCGCTCTTCTGATCACGGGCCCCAACATGGGCGGCAAGTCGTCGTTTGTGCGCGCGGTGGCGCTGCTGACGCTGCTGGCGCAGATCGGCTCGTACGTGCCGGCGGACGCGATGGCGCTGACGCTGGCGGACGCCATCTTCACGCGCATGGGCGCGCGCGACAACCTGTTTGCCGGCGAGTCGACGTTCATGGTGGAGGTGTCGGAGACGGCGGCGATCCTGCGCGCGGCGACGCCGCGGTCGCTCGTCGTGCTCGACGAGCTCGGCCGCGGCACCAGCACGCACGACGGCGCCGCCATTGCGCAGGCCGTGCTGGAGCACGTGGCGCGGGAGACGCGCTGCCTGACGCTGTTCATCACGCACTACCAGAGCCTGGGCCGCATCGCCGAGGGGCTCGGCGCCGGCAGCGCCATCCAAAACGTGCACATGCGCTTCACGGCGACGACGCGGGACGGCGGCGCTGCAGGCGGTGGCGGTGCTGCTGCCGCCGCCAACGAAGAGATCACGTTTCTGTACGAGGTCGGCCAGGGCATGGCGCACCGGTCGTACGGCCTCAACGTCGCGCGCCTCGCGCGCATCCCGCAGCGCGTCCTGGACGTGGCGGCGCACAAGTCGCGCGAGATGGAGGACGATGTGCGGCGACGGCGTCTGCAGGCGGCCGTGAAGCTGGCCGCGGACGTGCTCGGACCGGGCGGCAGCGGCAGCGGCAGCGGCAGCGGCGCAGACCAGCTCGAACACCTCATCTCCAGCATTGAGCAGCTGTAAGCAGTGGGTGATGGCAATGCAGTCGAGCTGGGGAGGGGGGGTTGGAGGGAGAAAGGGGAAAAGGGGGGACACTGTTTAAAACATATTAATATGCAGAGTTTTTGTACCGTACCTGACAGCAGGCAGTCCGCATCTTGGGAATATCTTGAGTTTTTTTGTAAATTTTGATTTGATTATCTCAAGCTTCGTAGCCTCTAGCTTCGGGTCGCAGAGATGCCATGACTCTTGCAAAGGCATCGTCAACGGTGACCAAAATCGGAGAAGGGAAAAAGGAGAAACAGAAAAGAAGAAAACAAGCAAGTAACCCGGCAAGACATGAAAAGAAGAAAAGCATGGGTGTATAATGGTCCGACGTGCACGTCGGTCTCTTCCCGACTCGAGCCCCGACCAGAGACTCGTCCTCCTCTACCCTTCAGAAAAAACCATAATCTTAAATACACATTAAGAGAAATAAAAAGACTCAAATCAGTTCGCCATAGAACATGCATGCATAATATACCCCGGCCGCTGCCTTTTTTTTCCATATTCCCCTTTGCTGATGTCCGACTCCGACGGATTCCCATCCGAATGATGTAAATGACCAAAGAAACTCACGCGTACTGCCTCGGTTTCTGTTTTTCTATTGTCTGGCTCCCTTACAGATCAAACAGCCTCGCCGCGCTCTGGAACGTGGGGTCTGAAAAGTTGGAGTCTCGGAGCCCGGTGTCCCGCTGGTCGTTGTAGCCAAAAGGGCTGCTGTTTGGGTCCATGCCGAAGCCTCCAAACCCGGTACGCCGGCTCCCAGATGCGTTGAAGGACGCAGAGTTGCTGTCGCCGTTGCCCATGCCATGGAAGATATGGCTATCAAAAGGGGGATACATTCCGCTGCTGCGTGGTTGCGAGGAGAGCGGATTCATGGTGTTGCCATTCACTCCCGGAAATCCGTTGGTGTAGGATGACGCCTGCGAGCGGAAGGACAGTTGAGAGGGTTCGGTTCCATTGTCATAGAAGCGTGCAGAGGCGGAATGTTTGAAGTAAGGAGAGGATTCAGAGATTGCCAAGTTGGGGTCCAGTTGCTGCAGAGCAGGTCGGCCCTGTAGTTCGGCCTGGTCGAATCTACCAGATCATGCGTCATTAGTAGGGGCGCAGAGGCAGGTGGGAGGTGGGAGATGTAATACCCATTGTCGCGAGCACCGGTGGTAAGGCCTGTTTGGGGGTCGACGCCTGTGGAAAGCATATTGTCAGTGAACTGTACTCATTTTCGGAACTGAATCCCCAGCCGGGTTTCCATGAACCACCAACTGGAGGGAAACGGCGGCACAGTACCTGCGCCGTTGCCGCCACTCTCGTAGAAGACGTTGAAGGAGCCTTTCTGTTTGTGGTTGCTCAGGGCATAGACTGGATCGTCAACGTCTGCGGCGGGACCGGATGCACCATCCTTTATTTTCTTGTTCCCCTTCTCGAGCGCTTTCATCGAGACGCTTGCTAGCCGGCCGTCGGCCAGATCCGCCCGGGAAAGCCGACCAACACGCTTCGTCGTGAATTGATCGTCCTGTCCGTCTTCTGCCTTCATGAGAGACAACGGCGTTGGGTTTGACGAGGCGCCGCTGCGCGCTCTCTGCTTCCGCTTACGGGGAGGTGTGCTTGGGGGAGTGCCTTCAATGGAGGGGCTCGCGTAGATGTCTCTTTCCTTGCGCATGTCCCCTTCAGGCCCCCAGACAGTCTCGATGGCGTTGATGTTCTCAGAGGTGAGCTTGAGTTGGTCAACTGCAGCGCTGCCTTTTCGCTGATTCCTTATCTTCTTCTGATGAGGCGTGGCCGAATCAAACAGGTCCATTCCAGGCCAGATGATGCCTTTCAGGAGCTTGCTTGCCTGAGACTCGTCGTCGGTTGCGCACGCACCAAAAGACGAGTCAAACTCGGACGGAGGTGCTGTGCTGTGAGCGACATCCATGCCGACCCCATACTGTCCATGCCGCATGCCGCTGCCGTCTCCTCCAGTCCCATCGGGAACAGGATAGACCGAACGCTGCCTCAAGGGCAGAGGAGAGTGGTAGTAAGGAACGCCGGAGTAGTCCATTGCGTTCCCAACCGGAGCCGTGTTCCAGTGGGCAAGACGAGGAAGACTGTTGGGGGTCTGGTACCCAGTGCCCGTGTCCTCTGTGGCCTTGAGAGCATCGACCGCACTGGTCGACTTGCGGGACTTTGACTGCATTACAGTGCCTCAATTAGCATGCTGCCGCCCTGGTCCCGACATGTGGGCAAAAACTTACACTATTTGTCGAGGAGCGGTTGCGGCGGGTTGGCTTGCGGGTGCCCTTGGCGGCGATTCTCTCCGACATGAGGTACTCGATGTTGTGTGCACCATACCACATGTCGAATCTCTCCAGCTGATCCTTGACAGACGCATCGGACTTGGCCTTGAACTCCATGCTGAACTTCTGGTGCAGATGGGCCTTTGATGAGATGTGCGTCAAGAGATGCGAAACGTCCGAGAAGCTGGGCCGCTTGGGGCACAGAAGGCATTCGAGGGGGAAGGGTGGCATGTTGCCCTCCATCCCTGGGGGTTCCATCACTGCAGTGGCCGCCATTCTGATCTAGCGACGATGCACGTTAGATGACGCTGAGAAGCACTCTCCTGCACCGGGTTCACGAGCGGGACAGTGCAGGGTTTAGAGATAGCAAGGGACCACGCGAGAAGAGAATTGGGATAATGCTGATGGGATGGGACGGGCGAATAACACCAGAGATGGCCGGGGGGTGGACAACTCTACCGTCTCACTTGGTTGAGGCTATTCGGCTTTTTGTGCAAAGCGGCCAAGACACGCTCCCAGATGGTGGAGAAGGAGCAGGATGAGACCAGACGAGGGCTGGGTCGTGTGGAAATGGAAAAGGAGCGTACGCCTGCGAAACGAGAGGCACGATGGGGTGGCTGGGCGACGGGCAGGTGAATTGGCGAAAGATGAGACGGGGCAAAGAGTGCGTGGGAAGAGCGTGGGAAGAGACTTACTGGCTGGCGATGCTCCGGTTGAACAAAAACGGAAACACTGCTGCTCGTGCTTTTCTTCTCCGCGTGCGGGTGTGTCTGTGGGCAAGAGGTTCCGTTCCCCCCCAAGTTCTTGTCCTTGTTTCTCGTCTTCTTCTTCGACCCCGTTTTTCTGCTTTCCTCTTTCCTCTTTCCACTTTCCGTCCCGAAAATGCTTGCGTGCTTTCCTCGGGGTGGACTCCCGATGGCAAGACACGGAAGCTGCAACTCGGAAGACCTGAGCTGCTCTTGCTGTTCTCTCGACGATGCCTTCGATGGACGGAAAGAGCGAGGAAGAGATGGACCGGTGCAGGAGAGAAAAATCACACAACCCTGAGCAAGAACGAGCCGGTCAGAAGGAGCATTCGGTCAACCAGAAGCCGGGAGAGTCGAAACTCCGGGGCCAGGAGGGAAAGCACGAAGCAACAATGAGCCGATGGCCCCTGGCGAGCAGATGGAAAAGGAAAGCGACAGCTCGGGAAGGCGAGCCGGCGGAAAGACCGAAGACAAGTTTCCGCGAGAACTCGGCTTGGCCAAATGTGAAGCAAATGTGAAGCGGAAAACTCACCTGCAGTTGCAGACTCAGACGGCCTCAGTGAAGAGTCGCCTGTGTATCAAGGATGCCCAAGTGACGCCCGGGCCCTGCCAATCGACTGACCTCGATGCAAAGGGCAATTTGAGGCGAGAAAGGGGACTTGGGGACCTTGGATGAGTTGGAAGAGAAGATGGAGAGAGGCGAAAAAGGAAGAGGGAGGAGGGAAAGAGGGAAGAGGGAGAAGGGAAGGAGGGAGAGAGGGAAGACGGACGAGAGGGAAGGAGGCGAGGGAAGGGGGGAGGGAACGGCAAGAGAGATCAAAAGAAAAAAGGGGGGGAAGAAAGCAAAACAAAACAAAAAAGCAAAAAGACAGCAAGAAGGGACAGAAAGAAGAAGGAGCGATGTCAAGACGGTGCCCACACGCAATGCAAAAGAATCAAAAAGAGAAGGAGGCCGGCCGGGACTGCGGGCGACGACGGCGAGCAGCACGGAAAGAACGACCTGGGGATGCCGGCGTCGTGATGGCAGGCGCGCTCTCTCGGGAAGGCGCGTTCAGATGCTGGGTGTGCAGGTTCGTTCTTGCCGCTTTTTTGGCTTGGAAAGAGTCGAAAGAAGCAAGAGGGAGAGGTCGGGAGGCGCGGTGCAAAACGCGGAGGCAGGTGATTTTGTGTGCGTGGGCGCTCTCTCTCTCTCTCTCTCTCTCTGCTCGTTTTGTTGGCGAGGAAGGAGCAGACGACGAGGCCTTCCTTCCGAATCGGGAAATTGGCCACCCACACAGAGAGAGGCCTGCAACAAGAAAAAAATGAGGAAAGGGTGAAAAAAACCCTGCAGGGCAGCCACGATTTCACGGGCGGATGTCCTGAGCAGCACGTGAGCAGGGGCCCGAGAGCAATCTGAGGGCCGCGTGAGGAGGCAAGACAGGCAGGTTGCTGCCATTCTGCTTTTATATGTCTTTGTGTTCGTGTCTGAACTGGGGCCAACTATGTGAATACATGGATGATGTAGATAAGTGTACAGCGAGGGTGAGAGAGGGAGAGAGAAAGAGAGAGAGAGAGAAACGCCCGGCACATTAGCCAAGACAAAGAACAACCCATGGCAGAACATTTACGCCAAACATATGAAGACCAAAAAGAGAAAGAAAAAAAAAGAAAATCTGCTCGCTCGTTTAGCTTGTCTGGTCGGCAGCCCGGTCTGATGGCTCGGGGGCGCCGAGGATCCTGGCGATCGTGGCTTTGGGCATGCAGTAGGCGGCGTGCACGGGTTCGATGCCCGGGTAGTCGAGCAGCGCGAGCCCGGCAATGGCATAGACGGTGTGCCACACGTCGACCATGTCGCCCGGCCGGTCGGCGAAGCCGCCGCCCTCGGCGTCCTGGCAGCTGAGCACAAAGGCCACGAGGGCGTCGCGGTCGATCCAGTGCAGGCGGCCGATGAGGGCGAGGCTGCTGAGCACCCACCAGCTGTAGCACGCGTCCTCGAGCTTCTCGGGGCGGCCGTTGAGCCCGCCGCTGGGGACCTGCCGCTCGCTCAGCCAGCGGCCCAGCTTGTCGGCGTCGGCGAGGTCGAGGCGCCCGGCGATCGACAGGGCGGCGAGGCACGTGAAGACCTGGCCCGCGTGGGACTCGCCGCCGGGGCGCACGCCGTAGCCGCCGTCAAAGTTGGCGCAGGCGGCCACGTACTCGACGGCCCGGTCGACGTCGACGAGCGGCAGGCGGCCCAGCAGCGACAGCGCGTTGAGGGCGCCGTACAGGAACCGCGTGTCCTCTTCGCCCCACTCGTCGCCGGCGAACGTGCCGGTTGTCCGGTTCTGCAGGTTGGCGATGACTGGGGGGGGGGTCAGCAAGGTGGGAGAGTGTAAGAGGGAAGAGGAAAGAGGAAAGAGGAAAAGAAAAAAAAGAGGCTGGGCAGGACATACAGTGTGCCACGGCGTCCCGGCCCTTCCCCCGGGTGTCCAGGACATCCAAGGCGTCGGCCATGGCCAGGATCTGGACCGCGCTGACGGTGTAGAGCATGTGTGCATCGTGGCCCGGCGCCGCCGCAAAGCCGCCGTTCTCGCACTGGCAGGACAGCACAAAGTCGATCGTCTCGGCGCGGGGCAGGGCGTCCGGCCGGTTCAGCAGGAACAGCGACGCCAGGCCCCAGTACAGGCCGTTGAGCCGCAGGTGCTCGGTCAGCCAGTACTCGTACTCGTCTTGGCGCGAGTTGAGGCCCTGGATGTACTTGACATGGGCGTCTGTGGCCAGCCGGCTGCCCGCGTCGTCTGGCATTGCAAGAGGGCAGAGGTAGAGGGAGGGGAGAGGGCGGGTTTGGGGCAGATGGCCAAGCGCACAGTCTTCAGTGCCGAGCGTCCGGTGCGGGAAAAGAAGCGTTCCGCGAGACGTCAAACGCTGCGCCTATGAGATCACGGTCAGATGCTAATTTACTCCGTACTCATACTACGACCGTCGTGCTACGGAGTACAGAGCAGCTTGACAGCTCCAGAATGGAGGGGAGCTTCTTTGGCGGGGCGCCTCGGTGGCTAAAAGATTACATAATGTCAGAACGGCCCACTATATAACGGCCCTGCTGAGCCTTTGGCTCTGTCTCCTCCAGCACCTCTACATACTAAGAAAGCCAGAAATACCAGCAACGGCCTCCAACACATCCATTAATGGCCATATGTACGGGCCCGTACATCTATTGGGAGCCCCCATGAAAGTGACAATCACATGACGGGGAACCTCAGAAACACCTGAACAGGTCGAGGATGAAAACCCAGGCCTCTTCATAGCCAAACCATAACAGAATGGTAGCACTCCTCGTTGCCCATCGCAGCTCACATACAACCTAGCACCGGCCTTTATTGGGTCGAAGACTCGCACCTGCCCTGGTTGTTGTCTCCAGGGCAGGCGCTATCGTCAAGTGAGGGAAAGAGCCATGGTCACCAATAAACAACAACAAGCATGTGCATTTCTCCCACTTTTTGGGGAGCTTTCAGTTCGACCGACAGACATCACAGTTCCATCACACTTTTTACTCCCTTTTATGCACCCTTGAAAAGCTGAGGCCTTCCAGAGATCGAGGAAGCCCAGCACCTTCCATCACCAGTTTAGCTTCATGGACAAAGTCTCACTCGAGAAACAACTGCAACAGCTCCTTGAGCATGCGCCGGCCTGACAAGCTGCTCGCTGTCAGTGCCGGCAGCAAAATAGACGTGATTAGACGTCGAAGTGAGTTCCATGGTCCCCCAACCTCATCTGGTTTCTATAACGAGAGTCTTCCTAACCATGCCTTGCAGGTCTCACCGACAGAGTACAGCGTTGTACGCTTAATCAAGGGGCCGAACAGCCTTGAGCGGACCTGGGATGCCTTCGCGCCCTGGCTTTTACAACTTTCCTCGCTTTTGTGGTTTCGCACCTTCCGTTCCGGCTTCGTTTTAACACGTATCGTCGCTCTTTTTACGCTCTGACTCTCGTTCACGTCTCTTATTACCTTTCTGGCCTTGTTCTTTCGCGCCTGCCAAGATGACGCCACTAGAGATGTAAGAAACTATGATATACCTAGGCGTCTTACAGCTCAACAACGTGCTAACAAACCGCGCTGCAGTGGCCTTATCTGTGCAGCTTTCGCGTTCTGCTCTCCGGCGGCCATTCTGGGGATCTAGTACGCCCGGAGGAACGTCAGGAGGGCAGAGGAGTTGCAACGCTTCACGGCGTTGCAACTCCTGGCGGAGGGGCGGCCGTTGCCGGCCGCATTTATGGCGAAGCTCAAGAAGACGGCCGAGAGGAGCTGGTTTCAGAGGGCGTTCCGGAAGCGGATGCTGGACAACGAGGTCCAGTACATCCGCGACCGGAACGCCTTCAATGTGTTCCAAGAGCAGGAGAGGGCGCACGCTGCTGTTTTCGAAGCAACTCGCGCCCTCGACATGGCAGAGGCGCTCCCGTTTCAAGAGGAGGGTTCGGTGCTCACCGCCGAGCTAAAACTAGAGTTGGCGATTGCCCGAGAGGCGGCTACAAAAGCCTGGTAGCTTTGTTATGTTTGCAGCGTACGGAGTACAGGTTCTGGATTACTTTGAGGGCATTTTACATAGTGGCTGCAGATGAGGCATGTCTTCTCCAAGACTTTTATATAGTGCATCAATCAACCCAGCCCATTGGTCCTCCACATCTGTCTTGCCAGCTGCCACGTCTGTGCTAAGCGCCTCCTTGTACGATGGAAAATGACGGATACAAAACCTCGCATTGCAGCCTCGCCCTACCAGTCAGTTCTCCGAGGACGTGCATTTGTCAACAGCCCGTCTTCCGGCCAGACGGCCCCGTGAGCGCCGGCCGAGATGCCAAGACCGGGCGCAGCGCAGCCGCATGCAGCCGCCTTTCCTGGCGCGTTGCTGCACACGGAGCACGATCCGTACCAGTCCTAGGGGCATGCACGCAATGTATCTCAAAAGCTGCAGAGCAGTGGAGCCCGCCGACGCCGGCCAGACGATCCACCACGCCAAGTCGAGAGTGCAGGTCCAGAAAGAAGCGTTGCCCAGCGCGTGGAGTGGAGCAGACGATTCCGTTTCGTACGAGTACGGAGTACTCGAAACGACGTGAGATACGTCGTATTTGTATCGTAGACTGCATCGAAGTTCGAGGGGACGGGGTGCTGCAGCGAGGGCTCGGCTGGGGGACACACGATTGCGTGCGGAATGCTGCCGCAGCGCTCTAGCAGCCAACTGCTCTCCCATGGATCGCGGGGGGAGGCGGGGAGGGCGGAGAAGCTGGCTACCAAGCCGTGCCCAGCAACGATCTCGCGTTGCCAATCGGTCGCCATCGCAGCAAGGCCGGGGCTTTGCCGCCCTGCTTTGCGCCCGTTTGCGGATGCTGATGGATACTGGTACTTTGCTGGTATTCCTGTATTCTCCTCTCCCTGAACATGGTCCCGCCACTCGACAACAGTCTTTTGGCCCGACGGGCTCTTTCACGACGGCGCCTCCATGGCGAACGGGTTCCTGGACTAGTCTTCTTGCAGACAAGTCTCGCCGTTGGTGCACTGGGAGCAGGCAGGCACTTTAAAGTTGGAAAGTCTCCTGTGACACGGCTGTCGCCCCTTTCTGGCCTTTCGTTGTCTGTTGTCCCGGCCTGGGATGAGCGTAGATTCGTCGGTGATCCGTTGCGGCCCTCGGCGAGCAGCGGTGCCTATTCTCCGTCGAGACAAAGAAGCTGCGCCGTAGTGATCGAGCAGAGGGCTCTCGGGCTGGATCTGTCTGGCCTCGCTCCCGTGGAACCTGCCGTGGACTCGTTAGATTTGCAATCCGCGCAGAGACACGAGGCATTCTGCGCAGAAGCCTTGTCTCCCGCTGTGGCATGCATCCCGCATTTGCGCTGCCGCAGGGTTGCCCGAGCAGCCTTTTTCTTTCTTTTTTTCTTTCTTCTTTCTTTCTTTCTTTCTTTCTTTCTTTCTTTCTTTCTCTTCCTTCTTCCCCCCTTCCCCGGCTCCGCGAAATTGCCGTCATCTCGTGCATCCGCCGCAGAACGCCAGGCTTGGTCCGTTCGAAACGGCAACAGCAGACGGCGTCGTCGGCACGCACAACGGAAGGAACAGGCGCCCGTTCCTTCCAGTGGGGCGGCCTCCAAGACGAACGGACCACCTTGCACACGCTAACGCACCTGCCCTTCCTCGCACATCCCTTCCTGCAAGCCACCCCCTTCTTGGCCCTCCGGGAATTTTAGCAGAGCCCCCTGCCCCCTTTGTTCGCACCTTCCTTGCGGCGCTGTGATTCCCCCCCCCCACCCCCCCTGATGACACATTCCTGGGCTGGCGCACGTTTCAGGCCCCCTTTTCCGCACTCTCCTCTCTTGGCCCCAGTGCAGCCGCTCCTGATACTACTTCACGTCGTCCCTCAAGACCGGCCGCCCTCTGCGATTGTGTTTCCGACGCCCACACGCAGCACCAGCACCCCCGTACAATGCTCGCCTGCCGCCCAGCGATCGACCCTGTTGCCATCCCACATTGGCGCTCGAACGACAGCTGAGTACGGAGCACGGAGCACGGCAGGCCCCCAAGACCAGCTGCGGCCGCTGCGATCCCGAGAAGACGAGGCGACAAGAAGACGACAAGAAGACGACGAGAAGACGACAAGACGCCACAAGGGCGCAAGAGACACAGGAGGACAGCCGATCGCACACGTGCACGCCGTCCCCGCCCTCCCCGGTCTCTCCGCCCTCGCCGTCCTCGCCGTCCTCCCCCTCCTCCCCCTCCTCTTCCTCTTCCTGCACCCCCCTCCCCCCTCGCCCTCTTTGCCGTTCGCCGTCCTCGCCTCCGTCTGCTTGCTGCGTGCTGCAGCCTGGAAACAACGAGCTCACGCAGCCGACGCACACTCCGCCGCCGCACACTCCACCGCCGCACATACATCCTCCGTGTCTTACCTCAGCCCCCCCACCCTGTCTCCTGCTCGCTCGCTCCTCTGTCGCACCTTTGCGCCCCAATCGTCGGCCGCAACCCTACGCGGAGACCGAACTGCAACCTGGCCTGGCCGTCTGCACCGGCCGCTGCAGCTGCCCTCCTCTGTATCTTCCTATCTTGCTGTTGTGCTCGTCCTCGGCCCTCCTGCACGTCCTCCGCGTCTGCATCCCCCCCCCCTCTCCCACTCCTTCCATCTACTCCCCCCCCCCCCTCCAATTCCAAATCCAGCCCATCCGACAACGAATCTTTCATTTCGCTCTCTGTTGCCCACTGTCTCGCGGGCTCACGTCCAGGACAACAGCCGCCCTTGGCCCCGCCACGCCCTGACAGGGAATAATCCTCTGGGGTGCCATTTGTCGCAGACGTAATCTGCCTATTCTCTGCCCCTGGTCGACACCAAACCACCGACCCATCTCTCTCTCCCCTGCCTCTGTCACTCCCTTTTCCTCCCCAGGAACAGAAACGGCCACACCTGTTCTCCTTCCCCTCGTGCACGCACAACACTGACAGCGCACATTTACGGCGTGCTGCTGGCAACGTCCGTGCAACGTTCTCGTCACTCCCAGCCTCTCGTCTCCTGGCATCTTACCTCCTTCTCCCTGCCCTTGCCGCCCGACAAATAGAACGGACAAACAAGAAAAAAAGAAACAAGAAACAAGAAACACCAAAACAGGACAGCCGCCCAAACCGACGCGGCACACCGTGGCTGCCGCCCAGACGAGTCAAGATGGGACGCAAACCTGCGCCGCAGCCGCTGGCCTTGTCAGAGTCCGCGCTCCCGGCCAGCGACCACAGACGTCCTCCTGAAACCCTCAAGCCCGTCTCCCCAGACGACCCTTTCACCTCCAAAACCAGATCGCCCGCCTCGCCCATCTCACCCTACCAAAACGTCGACAACAATAGCCGGTCTGGCCAGCTCCAGTCCCAACCTCTCCCTCAAATCCAGCCGCAGGCCCAGGGGCAGGCCCAGAGTTACCAGCAGCCTCTGCACGTTGCCGACCTCGTCCAGCAACCCCCCGACGACCTCGACAGTCCCGTCTACCCTGCTTCGGTGAACACGCTCAACTCGGCCGCCTATTCGTACGGACAGCAGCAGCAGCAGCAGCAGCAGCAGCAACAAGCAAACCAGCAGTCGTACCCACAGCAGAGATATCAGCAGCCGCAGCAGCAGCAACAACAGCAGCCAGCGCAGCCAGCGCAGCCAGCGCAGCCAGCGCAGCAGCTACAACAAAAACACCTTGGCCACGGCCGCCGCCAGAACGAAGACAAGGCCTCCAAGTCCAACTTCTTCTTCCACTTTGGCAAGTCGTCGTCCGCGCACAAGTCCACAGAGAAGCTCGCTTCCAGCACCACAACGCCCACCACCGCACACTCCCAGCTTGCCGATCCGCGTGACGACAACGCATCGCGCGGCTACGTCTCCCCGGGCGCCACACAGACCTTCAAGCCACCAGGTAAGACGACATCCCGCATCAAAGTTGTGACATTGTACAATGAACACCGGGGGGAAGGGGGGGGAGGGGAGGCTGTGGCCCTCGTTCCCTTGTCCTTTGTTTCTCCCGGCCGCTTCCCTTCGCTTTGCAATCCTGTTTGAATGTCGCTCACACAGTTTTTTTCTTCGCGGCTAAACAGAATCCTCGTATGCGGATCGTAACGCGCATAAAAAAGCCGCCGCCTTGAACAGCGCCGCGCCCCCTTCACGACCCGAAGCCTCGCTGGGCTCGTCGACAACCGAAGTCGACCCGTCTGCGAGAAAAGGAAAACAGAAAGCCTTTGGCCGCCTGGGACGCCCACGATCCATCCGCGACGATACCGGAAGCCCGCACCCCCTCAACAGCAACACGAGCAGCAACATCGTGTACAGAGTGACGGGCCCGGGTACCCAAGAAGCCGCCCCAATGCGAGCCGTCGAGCAGCCCGTCGCCTCGCTCAAGACGGCGCCCCTCATCCACAGCGACCGCAGCTTTCGAGACATGGTGACGTCCTCGACACGCAACCACTCGGCAGACCGGGCCCTTGCGCGCGAAATGCCCGCGCCCCGTGACGGCAACCAGTACCGAGACGGCGGCTCCCGTGCCGACCGCGACTATGCCCGGCCCCAGCCATCCTCGTTTCGAGACAATGGCGGCTACACGTTTCTCAACGGCCTGCGCAACTCTTCGCGGAGCGCTGCAGACATGATCAGCAAGGGCCTGTTCGGGAAGAGCACGCGCAGTGGGAGCACGACAGAACGAGAGCCCGTCGTGGACGATGAGCACTACCAGCTCAAAATCCTCAACCAGCCCTTGGTTGAGCAGACGCGGCTGACCCGTATTTCCAAGCGTCTCGAAGACTCGCGGGACCGCACCGAGTTCTGGATGCCCGCATTCCCGTGGCGAGCGATTGACTACCTCAACTACAAGGGCACCGATGTCGAGGGTCTGTACCGTGTCCCGGGAAGCGGTCCTCAGATCAAGAAGTGGCAGCGGAAATTTGACGAAGGTAAGTGACCCTGCTGTTGTCAACCATTGTCGTTCACTCCCTTTTCGTCAGCTTTTGTTGAGAGAGAGAGAGAGAGAGAGAGAGAGAGAGAGAGAACGCCTGCTGACATGCATCGCTAGAATACGACGTGGACCTCTTCGCCCAGGAAGACTTGTACGACATCAACATTGTCGGGTCGATGCTCAAGGCGTGGCTACGTGAGCTCCCCGACGAGCTCTTCCCCAAAGACGCCCAGGAGCGGATCGCCCGAGAGTGTGCAGGCGCCGAGACCGTGCCGCAGATGCTGGTGGACGAGCTCTCGAATCTGTCGCCCTTCAACTACTACCTGCTGTTTGCCATCACCTGCCACCTCAGCCTGCTGCTCGCGCATTCCGACCGCAACAAGATGGACTTCCGCAACTTGTGCATCTGCTTCCAGCCGTGCATGAAGATCGATGCCTTCTCGTTCAAGTTCCTGGTGTGCGACTGGCGGGACTGCTGGAAGGGCTGTACCAACGAGCCGCTGTTCATCGAGGAGGAGTACCGGCTGTTCGACATCCCGCCGCCGCGGGGCATCGGCCCTGCGCATGCGGAGGGCCAGGACGGCGCCGACGCGCCAGGCGAGGACGAGCAGCACGTCGCACCAATGATCGTTGTCGGCGGCGGCGGCGGCGGCAGCGGCGGCGGCGGCAGCAACGAAGACCGGAACGTGTCGTCCTCGGACAGCAGCAAGCAGTCGAACAGCGGCACAGACGGCAAGACGCGCCTGAAGAAGAAGGGCACGGCGGGCGGGGACGCCGGCAGCCTGGGCTCCAGCGAGACGCTGTCGACCACGCTCACGATCGACAGCCAGCGGGTGACCACGCCGCCGGGGCAGTCCGGGGACCTTCGGCCGCTGTCGCCCATCAAGCCTCTCTCCCCCCTTGGTTTCTGATGAAGAGAGAGTCCCCCCCCCCCCCCCCCTTGACCATCTGTATACGAGGCGAAAACCCCCACTTTTGTCCACCATATCTATTTACGATATAACGTCTTTCACGAGCATTGTTTCTTTTGTTTCTCTCCTCTTTTTTTCCCTCTTCCTTCTCTCGCTTGTTCTGGCTGTCGTCTACTGTGTCTTGCTCTGCACCTTTGTCTTTTTTACCACCCCCCCCCCCCCCCTTACCTCTTTCGAGCAGACCGTCTTTCTTGGCTCTTTCGTCGACTCGTCGTTTTCGAAGATAACCCCTTTTCGTCATGTCTGTGCCGTGTTGGTTTCCGGTTTTTACCGCCAGGCTCTTTTTTGTCTTCTGCCGTCCCCCTTGTGGTTTCCAAACACCATTTCTTTTGGGAGGCCTCTGTTTTCTTGAAAAAAAAAAGATGGATGCTTTTGGCCTGTGGATTTCGTTTCGCGGTTTCTTTTGCTGTTCTACTTCTTGCAGACCGTTTTCTTTTTGTTTTCTTTTGTTTTCTCTTTTGTATACCCCCCTGGATTTCGCTCCTGGTCTTGGTATGTGTTGGATATATAAGATGCGTTCATCAATGGTTTATTTTATTTTTAGTTTATTCATTTTTCGAGATCTATGTGGCTGAGCCAAGGACAACGACGGGCACTTTGTCGTTCTGTTCCACGTTTTGGTTTCTCTTTCTGCCCTTTCTGCCCTACTCTTTTGATTCGAACAATATTGAAAAAAAAATCTTGCCCACCAGATCTCCTCTCCTCTCCAGCAGCATCGCATCATTCATAGGCAGACGCGCAGCAAACACGAAACACGGCATGCGCACCAAAGAGTAGAAGTAGAAGAAGCGAGCCGAGACGACGCCGTAGTGTATGCGTCCATTGGTATTTTTCGTAGCCTCTCGCTGCTGTCAAGAGCAGCAACACAAACTTTCCTTTTTTTTTTGTACAGTATGCAACGCAACGCGCAGAAGAAAAAAAAACGCCATGCCAGACAAGTGTTACCAAAGAACAAAAGAAGGGACAGCAAAATAATAATATAACGTAAAAATACAAGAGCCCCAAACCCAAGCACCTCCCGCGCAACCCGCCCCCCCCCCCCCCCCCTCTCCACAGCCTCATTTTTTTTGGTTACCGACGGCCAAACCCTGGCGGCAGTGGCGGCGGCATGCCGTTGCCCGGGTACTGGCTCGGCTGGCCTGGCACCGAGCCGGGCGGGGGTGCCAACGGCATGGTGTTGGTGTTGGGGATTGCGCCTGCGCCAAACCCGGGCGGCGGCGGCATGTTGTGGTAGCCGCCGCCGCCGACGCCTCCGCCCGGCGACGGCCTTGCCGGGAGCCCCGACGGCGCCATCGGCAGCCCTGGCGCGCCAGCGACGCCGCCACGGCCAGCGCCGCCGTAGTGGAGCGGGCCGCTGCCGGCGCCACCACCGCGGCCACCAAAGCCGGCCGGCATGGTCGGGGGCCCGCCCGGACCGCCGTACGGGGGCGGGCCGCCGCCGCCTTGCTGCCGCAGGTACTGCTGCTGCTGCTGGTAGGGCGGTGGGTATGCGCCGAGGCCACCGCCGCCGGGGCCACGGGGCGGCGCGAAGCCGGCGGCGGGTAAGGGCGCGGCTGCACCGGGGGGAGCCAGGCCGTTGACGCCGTTGATGCCGTGGTGTGGGTTGGCGGACAGCGGGGTCGCATTGGCGCTGGTGGCGGCGGGCGCCACGGCGGTTGGTGTTGTTGCGGCCGGCGGGCCGGCGGGGCGGGACCCCATGAGGAAGGCGGGGGGCAGGGGCTGGATGTCGGGGACGACGTTGTGCTTCTTGCCCTCGGCGGCCAGGGTGCGCTCGGCGGCGTCGCCGTGGCGCTCGCCCTTGCCGTCCTTCTTGTAGGCGTACTCGACGGCGACCTGCTTGCTGAGGATGTACTCGCCGTGCATGGCGGCGCGGGCGGCGTCGGAGGCCTCGAAGCTGTCAAAGTTGACGAAGCCGTAGCCCTTGGAGACGTTGTTCTGGTCGCGCACGACGTTGGGGGCGGCGACGAGGCGGCCGAACTGGGCAAAGGTGTCGTACAAAATCTTCTCGTCGACCTGGGGGTCGAGGCTGCTGACGAAGAGCTCGGCGCCGATGTCGGTGGCGCGCTGGCGGTCGGCGCTGGCCTTGTTGACGCGCACGGGCTTGCTGAAGAGGCGGATGCCGTTGAGGCAGCGCGCGGCGTAGTCGGCAGACTCGGGCGTGTCGAACTCGACGAAGCCGAAGCCCTGGTGCTGGCGCGACACGCGGTCCATGGGCATGTGCACGTTGACGACGGGGCCCATCTGCGTCATGAGCTCCCACACGAGCGGCTCGGCGAAGCGCTCGTCGAGGTTGCCGACGTAGACGGTGGCCTCCTTGTTCTGCTCCCAGTGGCGGCCGGACATGATGGGCGAAGGGTGGGGGGGGGAGGGGGGGGGAGAGAGGGAGGAGGAGGAGGAGGAGGACGACGACGACGACGACGACGACGACGACGCGATGAAAAAGGTCTTTCGGGGATGCGCCCCGGCCCTCGCTGGGACGGATGGCTCTGCTCAAACGAAAACAAGGCGCGGCCGAGTCCGTGGTCAGGTAGTCAGGGGGGGCGGCTCGTCGAGAGGGGTGGGCGGTGCAATGCGAGGCAGGGCAAAAGAAGGTGTGTTTGGGTCGTCGGCAGCAGCTCGATTTCGACTTTGAAGCTTTTTTCGGGCCCTGATGCAGCTTTGCCGTCCTCCCTGTAACATAGGGCATTTTCGGTGGACAACCGCGCTGGAGGCGCTAGGGGCGCGCAAAGGCGAAAGGCGAGGCTGCAGTCGCCGGTGGCCGGACAAATGAATATTCCGCGCTAAGAAGTCTGGAGAGGCGCCGGCCGCGGGGGGGGGAAGAAGGGCCCACACGACGGGGACTGTAGCTGGAAGAGCGGCGGAAACGAAATTTCTTCGATCAAGGCCGCCCGCAACGCAGCATCACGACCGCCCGCCGCACGACGCCGCACGAACACCCCCCCCCCCCGCCACCCGAACCCCCGATTTCGCTTCTGCTGCCGTCCCTGCAGTACGTCGTCTGCGATTGCCCGCCACGCCGTCCCGTCCCTGAGCCGCTGACCAAAACTGACGCAGCGCCCAACAGCCCGAGTCGCCCACGATGTTTACCCTTTCAGAGGAGTCCAAGGTACGGCGCCGAGTGTGCGTGGGCCGGCTGTTCGGAGACGCCATGCCCGGCAGAGGCTAACGACGGAACGCTGCGTTCACCGTAGGAGCGGATTGGCCGGATCATTGACATCTCGCGCGTCGCCATCCACTAGTACGTGCCCTCGCCCGCGTCGGGAAGAAGGGGAGGAGAAGAGCAGCCTGGGCCTTGGCTTGTTCTGTCCTCTTTCGTGTTCTTGCGCCGTCTTGTTTGCTGACCTCGTTGTCCCTCGCGCAGTGGCTACCTGCCTCTGGTGCTCTACCTCGGTGCGTGCGCGGACTCCGGTTCCGTTGTTGTTTTGCCGTCGTCTGCTGTGACGAGCGGTCCTTCTAACACTGCGCCCAAAATACAGGCTACACGCGCAGCGAGCCGCGGCCAGCCGTGATCCGGTATGTCTTGTCGTCCCTCGCCGTCCTCTTCTTCTTCTTGTGTCTTCCCTCCCTGACTTTGCTTGTGTGCAGCCTCCTGTCGCCCCTTTCATAGACATGTGCATCGACCGGCCGATCGAGCCGAGCGAGCCAAGCGATCAACACAACGACGAGACGATGGGGCATACGACGGCCCTCAACAGGACAAAAGTTCGGCCCGCTGACGGGTGCGTTGGGGAGGATGCAGAAAAAGGAAATGACCTGAGCAGACGACACCGGTTACTGCGCTCTGCCGCGCCCCAGGAGACGGGGCAGGCCTTTATTGTACAGATAGCATGCAGACAGGGAACGGGAAAAAGGAGGAAAAGCAGAAACAACACAAGCTATAAATATATACCACTCTTTCACACCAGATCTGATGCCGTCGCCGTCGCCGTTGTCGTCGTCGTCGTCGTCGTCGTGCTGTCTTTTGCGACGGAAATCGGCGGCTTAGTCATCACGCCGCCAGCCCGGCAGATGGGCGCAAAAGTGCGTCATCGGCTCGCCTCGGCGGTGGGGCCGACGATTTTTTGTTGACAACCAAACGGGAGCTCAACTGCCCTTGACTGTGTCTCCCTGCGCGCACTGACTGCACCAGGACCATGCGTACGGCACAGGCGCACCCCCCCGCGCCGCCGACCGACCGATGCTGTCCTCCTCCTCCTCCTCTGCCGCCGCCGCCGTCGCCGATGTCCGCCCGGCGGCCGGCCCGTCGCCGGCGCTCGTCGAGGCCGTGGCCGGCTTGACGGCCGGGTCGGTGGCGACGCTGGTTGTGCACCCGCTGGACATTGTCAAGACGCGAATGCAGAGTAGGTCTTGGTCCCCCGCAGACGGACGAGCCAACCTGGGCCAACGTGGGGACCGAACGCTGACGCTCTTACGCCCCCAGTTCATAGCGCAACAGACGCGCACGGCGCCGCCACAGCGCGGCCGTCGGCGGCCTCGGTGATGCGCGGCCTGCTGGACGCGCCGCGGCCGCTGGCGGCGCTGTACCGGGGCCTGGCGCCGAACCTGCTGGGCAACGGCACATCGTGGGCGGCGTTTTTCTTCTTCAAGGCGCGCACGGAGCGGCTGCTGCTGCAGGTGAAGCAGGGGGGGCGCTCTGTGGACGAGCCCGCGGACAAGAGCGCCCTGACGCCCGCCGACTACTTTGCGGCGTCGGGCCTCGCCGGCGTGTGCGTGCAGGTGCTGACCAACCCGCTGTGGGTGCTCAAGACGCGCATGCTGTCGTCGGACCGGCACGCGCACGGCGCCTACCCGAGCATGCGGGTGGGCGCGCAGCGCGTGCTGCGCGACGAGGGCGTGCGCGGCTTCTACCGCGGGCTGGGCGTCAGCCTGCTGGGCGTCAGCCACGGCGCCGTGCAGTTTGCCGTGTACGAGCCGCTGAAGCGATACTGGGCGGGGGCGACGGCGGGAGCGGCAGCAGGTCCAGAAACGGGCCAGTCCAACGAGGCGACGCTGGTGGTCGCGACGGTGGCCAAGCTCGTGGCCGGCGCGGCGACGTACCCCTACCAGGTGGTGCGCAGCCGCCTGCAGAACTACGACGCCGAGGCGCGCTTCGGGCGCGGCATCGCCGGGGTGTCGCGGCAGCTGTGGCGCGAGGACGGGCTGCGCGGCTTCTACCGCGGGCTGGTGCCCAGCATCGTGCGCGTGATGCCGGCGACGTGGGTGACGTTCCTCGTGTACGAGAACATCAAGTACTACCTGCCCCAGTGGCTGTCGTGAGGGGGGGGGGGCGGTGCCTCACCTCGTCCTCTTCCTTCTTCTCCTTCTGGTTTGCATCATCAATCTCCTCGTTCTCGGCCCTGTACCACAGACAACGGCAGGCATTGCAGCATATTGTGTGGGGGGGGGGTTCCTTTGGTTGTTTTGCATATCTTTCCGGGCGACCCTTGGACTCGTCCTTTTTCTTTTCTTTTCTTTTCTTTTCTTTCTTGTCCACTCTGGCCACTGTACAACAGCAAAAGCTTGGTTCATCTTTTTCATTTCGGAAGAGCCCCCACCGTTTCATGCTGTCCGAGTCCTCCTGACCCTCTTGCCTGCCCCCGTGCATCGTCAAGCTTCACTGTTCGATTCCCCAACGTACGGCTGGTTGCCGTCTACCCGGTGCGCCGAGTTCGGACGAGCTTCGACTGGAACAAGCCAGCAGACGACCACAACAGAAACCCACACACACACACAAAAGAAAAGACGGTCAGCACTCGGACGCGCCAAGGCAATACAGCCCAGGGCAGATCCAGTCATGTGCCCTTTCTGCAGAGGTGGAGGGGCCATGAACCCCAAAAAAAGAAAAGAAAGAAGAAAGAAAGAAGAAAAGAAAAAGTAAAACCTGCACGTCTGCTCAGCTGGCTGCTACACCGCCTCCTTTCAAACACCCCCCCCCCCCCCCTGTTCTTTCTTTCTCCTTCACCCCTTCACCCTCCACCCATCTCGACAGCACGGGTGGCACACGCCCTGCTGCAAATTCATCGTGCTGGAAGCGGAGGCGCCGCCCGGGGCGTGCAGTTTGTTGCCGGCGAGTCGCTTCCGAGTTCGCTCCAAGACTGCCACTTGGACTGCATCTCGCCCTGCACTGTCTCTGTCGCCACGCCCTCCACCCCTCCCGGGCTCTCTGCCACCCGGTTGCCACGTAGAAAGAAGATGATGCACTCGGTGCTGCAAGTCGTCCATGAAAAGCTCTGGAGAGGGGGCACAGCAGAGAGACGAGGAAGCCGACCATGCTACTATTCTATTCATTCAAGATGAAACTATGGCAAGGAAACTGTTCAGAAGACGAGATAAAACCCCTGGAAAAAAAAGACAGACAAAAACTCCCAGCGTCGCCGCGCAAGAAAAGACGTGACCCGTGTTTCTCAGTTCCCGCCCCAGTGCCCCCCCCCCTGTGCCCCCTCTGCCTCCTGTGCCTCCTGTTCCTCCTGCTCGTCCTCCCTGCTCTCCTTTTGCCAGAGCGTCCGTTAAAGAAGAAAGAAAAAGAAAAAGATGAATGACCCCACCCGCCATTATGGTGCGTCGTACTCCTGCCCTTGAAAGGCACCTCCGACCGGTTTGTTGACCTGTTTGTTTACTCCCCCCCTTTTTTTTTTGTTCCAGTAAGAGCTCGTAGCCAAGACAGAAAAGAAGAAGAACAAGACTCGAGATAAACCCAAAAATACCCAGAAGAATGTCAAAAGCCATCAAAACCCTCAGGATTCTTCTCCCTAGAGACGGAGGAAAATAGTAATTGATCAGCCCTAAAACAAAAATGAAAACGCCCCCCCCCCCACCCCCCTCTCCCCATCTTTGCAACCTCCTCCTCTTTTTGATTTCCCCGCCGTACACCGCGCCACACCCGGCAGCCGCTCAGTAGACACCGTCGCAGAACCGCATGTCGCCGGGCCCGGCACCATTGCCGCCGCCGGTGCCGCCGCCGGTGCCGTTGCCGCGGTGCTGCACAGCGTGTGGGCCGCCGGCTTGGTGGTGCGGTGCCGGCAGGGCGTGCATGCCCATGGGCGGCGGCGGCGGCAGGTGCTGTGCGTTGTGGTGCTGGGGCTGGTAGTGCTGGTGCTGCTGGTGCTGCTGCTGGTGCTGCTGCTGCGGATGCTGCGGCTGATGGTGGTGTTGCTGGTGGTGGTGTTGTTGCTGGTGATGATGCTGCTGCTGCTGCGGGTGCGGCCCATACGGATTCGGGCCGCCGCCGCCCATCAGCTTGCCCATGCCGAGCGGCGACGGCGGCGGCGGCAGCTGGAGGCCGTTGACGATGGGCGGGCTCAGCAGCGACGACGCCGCCGCCGACGACGCCGTCGACAGCGACAGTGGCGGCGGCGGCGGTGGCGGATGGAGTGTCTGGAGCGGCTGGAGGGCCTGTTGGTGTGGCGGTGGCGGCGGCGGCGGATACATGCCGTAGGTAGCGGCGGCCACGGCTGCTGCAGCTGCGGCGGCGGCGGCGGCGGAGGCCGTTGCGTCGCCCGCACCCGGGCCTCCTCCTCCTCCGCCGGCGGCGGTGATCGTGGCTGACGCCGCGGAGGCAGAGGAGGCGGAGGCGGAGGCGGCGGCGGTGGCGGAGACGGGCGGCAGCGCGTGCATCACGGCAACACCACCGCTGCCGCCGACGGCGTGGCTCGCATCCATGCTGTAGCTGTTGACGGCCGACGCCGCGGCGGCGGCACTGCGGTGCGCGGCGGCGGCGGCGGCGGCCCGGGTGCGCCGCCGCGTGGCGGGCGCCGAGCGGCCCATGTTGGTGCTGCTGCCGAGTGCGCTGGCCGTGTTTGCAGTGGTGGTGGTGGTGGTGGTGTTGGTGGTGGCGGAGCTGGTTGTCGCGGTGCCGTCACCACCGCCGCCGCCGCCGCCGCTGCTGCTGCTGCTGCTGCTGGCCGTGGCGGTGCTGCCGTTTCTGTCATGGTAGTCGTCGCCGACGACGGGCATCTTGCCGCTGCTGGGACTTCCGGGGCCGATCTCGCCGTCGCCGATGCTCCCCGGACCGCGCATGCCGCCGCTGCCGCCGCCGTGCAGGGGCCGCACGCGGCGGTGCTTGCCGCGGCCCTTGATGCCCTTGTTGCTGTTCTTGTAGAGGCCGGCAAAGTAGGCAAAGAGCTCGCGGTCGTGGGGGGTGATGATGGGGCCGGGGGCGGGGGCGGGCACGGCACCGGCGCCGCCGGCGGATGGGTCGCCGCCGGCAGCCGCCACCGCAGCAGCAGAAGCAGCTGCAGCAGCTGCAGCATCGGCGGCGGCGGCAGCGGCGGCAAACTTGGCCGTCAGCGCCTGCAGCACGCCGGCGTGGTACTTGTTCTGGTGGGCCTTCATGTTGCCGAGCTGGGTGAAGCGCTTGGTGCAGCCGTCGAGGCGGCACTCGTAGGGCTGCAGGCGCAGGTGGGTGCGGTAGTGGGCCTTGAGGTTGCCGCGCTGGGCAAAGAACTTGCCGCACTTTTCGCAGGAGAAGGGACGCTCGCCGGTATGGCGTCGTTCGTGGGTCTGTAGGGGGGGGGGGGGGGGGGGGGGGGTCAGTCAGGAACAGGTCCAAGTAGGCGTCACATCCTATGGTTTGTTTCTCTCTCACACGTCCCCGTCCCTCCTCCTCCTCCCTCTCTCCCCCGGCTTACCCGTAAATTCCCCAGCTGCGAAAAGTTGGCGCCGCAGCCGGTGTAGCTGCAGACGTAGGGCTTCTCGCCCGTGTGCGAGCGGCGGTGGATCTCCAGATGGGTTTTCTGCCAAAAGGTCATGGTGCAGCCGGGGATCGTGCAGGCAAACGGCTTGTGGACGGGCTCGACGTCGTCGTCGGGGTTGCCCTGGTGGGCGTGCTGGAGGTGCTGAGGATGCTGCGAGTGCTGAGGGTGCTGAGGGTGCTGGAGATGCTGGAGTGGCTGTCCGAGCGATGACTGGGGGGGCCCGGGGTACATTTGGGTGGTCATTGGCTGTTGGAGATGGTGGTGATGGTGGTGATAGTGCTGCTGATGTTGCTGCTGATGGTGTTGTTGGTGGTGGTGGTGGTGGTGCTGCTGCTGCTGCTGCTGCTGATGCTGCTGCATAGAGCTGCCGTGGTCGCCTGCGGTTGTCTCCCCCACGCCCGCCGCTGCGGCCAGCTCGTCGGCCTTGGACTGGATCGTCCGCATCAGGATGTCGACCTGCGTCGAGAACTGCGGCCGGAATGACGTGTCGGGCACAGACGACGCCGACGACGACGCAGACGATGCCGACGACAGCGACGGACTGGCCCGCACGCTGGCCGCGCTGGCCGCGCTGGCCGCGCTGGCCGCGCTGGTCGTCGTCGTCATTCGTGGCGAGCTCCGGGGCTGCTGGCCGTAGTAGCGGTTGCTGCTGCTCCGCGTAAAGTGTCGCCGTCCCCACCCAACACTGCCGCCGCCCACCTGCGGCGAGGGCTCGCTTCCGCGGCGCCGCGACGACGCTGACGACGACGCCGGGCCTGGGTCGCCCCCACCCCCGGCAGTCACAGACATGGCGGAGATTCCGCTGACGGTTGAAGCGACGGCGGCGGCTGCGGCGGCGGCCGCCGCCGCAGAACTCACCGGCACGGGCTGCTGCTGCTGTGGTCCGTACGGGCCGGGTGGCAGCATCTGGTGGTGTTGCTGGTGTTGCTGGTGTTGCTGGTGAGGGTGCTGGGGGTGTTGATGGTGCTGATGATGCTGCCGCTGGTCAAGTTGCTGCTGTTGGTGTTGTTGCTGCTGCTGTTGGTGTTGGTGCTGCTGCTGTTGATGTTGATGTTGCTGCTGTTGATGTTGCTGTTGCTCCTGCTGTTGTTGCTGCTGTTGCGAGACCGCCTCTTGGCCTCGCGTGTCGTATGGCATCATGGACGGCGGCTCGAGCAGCACATACTGCTGCTGCTGGTGGTGCGGCGGCGGCGGTTGCGGCTGTGACCAGCGCGCCCAGTGCGGCGGATCGGGGGGTTGTGCGGCGAGGGCCAGCTTGGCGGTTGGGATGGTGCTCGACCCGGGGGGAACAACCGAGCAAGCAGTAAGACGAGAGAGAGGGAGAGAGAGAGAGAGAGAGAGAGAGAGACAGAGTACCGAAACGACGAGGTGGAGGAAGTTGGGAAACGGACGATGATGGGGGACGAGGAAGAAGAAGAAAAAATAGACGTAAAAGAAGAAACAAAAGGGCGGTGGACGAGGAAGAAGAAATAAAAATGGGGGCGGGACGAGAAAAGGAGGATCGGGCCACGACGACGAGGAGGTGAAGGTCGAGGTCGAGGACAAAGGAATGGGCGGCGGCCGGTCCCCAGTCGGTATATGTACCGGTTGTGCAGCTAGTACACGAGCACGGCAAGACGGCCGGCGTCAAAAAGTACTCGTAGAGAGGAGAAGAGAGAGGGCGAGGGCGAGTGAGGGGGAGAGACAGAGAGACAAAACAAAAAAAGAAAGTAAAGGGACGGCAAGACAAGGCACTCTCTGTTCATACTAGTTGGTGTGGCAGAAAAGGTTCTGGGAGAGGAGGGCCCAGGGGGGCTGTTCTTTTTTTCTTCTTCTTTTTTTCTTTTTCTTCTTCTTCTTCTTCTTTTTGTATTTCTGTTCTTGTCTTTTACTGTCTTCTTCCGTCAGAGAGGATGAGAGACGACGACACACGACATCGAGAGATGGAACGGGCTGGGATGGGGTATGTATACTGGCAGAGAAGGAGAGAAAGGAGGGGGGGGGGGTGTAGAAAGAGGGAGTGGTGGATGCGGAGGGTGTGGAAACGACAACTGTGAAAATAGAGACACAGAACGAAGGAGGGGGTGTAAGCAGCATCGAGGACAGGACAGGGGCCTCCGGGCAGTTTACTTGGGCTCGAGTCTAGTTCGGACGCGCACAGGAGGAGCTGGGGGTGGTGGCAGAGAGAGGACGAGGACGAGGACGAAGACGAAGACGAGGACGGCACAAGAGGGATCTTGGCCGAACCAATCGACTGGGAGCAAAGCCAACGACGGGGCTCTCCCACGGATCGTGGGCATCGGGGGCAGAGCAGCGTGCAGCGTGCAGCGTGCAGGAGGCAGCTCTGTGCATCGGCACGTTCTTAAACTTGTCTGCTCGTGGGTAATGCTCCGTATTGTCCGCAGCCGGGGGGTCTCTACGCGTCTAGTGTGCCACCCCTGAACAGCTAAGTTGAAGGAGGGGGGGGGAGAGTGCTGGCTCAGCTGAGCTAAACGTGCCTTTGATATCAGATGGTAGAGGGGGGCGGGAGAGAAGGCGTCTCGATGAAAAAGAAAAGATGCCTTTCCACAATCACAGCACCAGCAGTACGAAGCCATCGACGGTCGGAAGTCAGCAGCTGGAGCGGTGCAACTTCTCACTTTACGCAGGCCGTCTTGAAGAAGGGAAATTAAAGAAAAAAGAAAAAAAGAAAGAAAGAAAGAAAGAAAGAAAGAAAGAAAAAAAGAAAAAAGAAAACGAGCGCAACCACGACCACCAAACAACCTGCGGATTCGCCCTGCTCCAGAGGACACGACAGACATCCACATTGCCCGCCAGGTCGATGGCCGGCGTCAACCATGTGCAGTTGTCAACAGAACACGCCTGCACGAGGCGTCGTTGTATTCTCATTCTCTTTTCTTTATTGCTCACCGTCCACAGTCGATACTGCAACACGGAGGGACGACGGTCCCCACACACATTGTCGAGCTGCTCCTTCCTGGCCGATTCGATAGTTGATGGCCCTGGTGTGGGCCCAGTGGGTCTGGCCTGGCCGTGGACGGTGGAGCATGGGGCTGTGTGGGGCCGTGTGGGCCTTGGGCCGTGCAGGCCCTATTAGCAAGCTTGACGGGGGGGGGGGAGACAAAAGACGGAGGACGGAAGACGGAGGACGGAAGACATTACTGGTCATTTTCAAAATTGAAATGCAAAGGAAAGTTACGAGGGGGCAAGGTGGCGAGGCGAGGACAGGAGACGTGCGAGGTTGGGAGGGGCAAGGCGGTAGGGAAGAGAAGGGGGGGGGAGAGGAGGAGAGGAGGAGAGGAGAGGAGGAGAGAGGAAGAGAGAAGACGAGAGACGGAGAGAGGAAGAGAGGGCGAGGCAGAGACGCGGAAGCTGTGCAGGCTTTGATAGCCGCAGACGAGCTGTCACATCGGCGAGCTGAGATGGGCTCTGCATGGGTGGTCCGGGGGAGGGGGAGATTGCCAGGCGACGTCGACCAGGAATCTTCGCAGCAGGCTGAGGCGTTCTTACACTTTTGTTTTTCCATCATCGACGAGCTGGAAAAGGCCGCTCGCGGACGCTTCCGACTGGGGAGGGAGGGGGGGGGCTGTCCCCTGTATCTTGCATGGGTGGGCGAAGCGGCGGGAGGGTGCAGGCGGCGGACACTCGGGTGGAAGAATACGACGCAAGATATACGACGAACGAGCATCGGCGTGGTGCATGGCGTGGACGCGAACGGCGCTGGCCTGGATAGAGGAGCATACTCGTATGGGGCGGACGCGGACGGAAGAAACGGCCTACTCGTCGATCACCACTCGCCTTCTCTTTCTTTTCTTCTTTTCTTATTTTCGTATTTTCTTATTTTCTCTCGTTTCTTTTCTTCTTCTCGCT
This sequence comes from Ophiostoma pallidulum, assembly GCA_019925425.1. NCBI lineage: Eukaryota > Fungi > Ascomycota > Sordariomycetes > Ophiostomatales > Ophiostomataceae > Ophiostoma > Ophiostoma pallidulum. Next base: position 115,217 of record JADHKO010000034.1, on the reverse strand, counting down.
TTTGTTTTTCCTTGTACTCCATACGAGTACTTCTATTACCCCCCCCTTCTTCTTCTTATGGCCCAGCGCCTCCGCATGGATGCCGAAATGAACGACGATCTTTCTTTTGTTTTTCCGTCCGAGACCCCTGGTATCGTCAAGGTCGTCTCGCGAGGCCGCCGTGCTGGTCTGGAGGATTGCTCGTCGAGGCCAACACCGTACGGAGAACAGCACTTGCCGATCCGTTTCTGGCCAGATCCCCAGCAGGGAGGGGAGACGGTACAGACAGAACGAGAAGAGACAAGAGAAAAGGGAAAAGAGAAGAGAAACGACCGAGACAGTGAAAATTGATCGCCAGCCAAGCCGGCGCCGCCTCCGCCCAATGGGCTGACCATTCTCGACGTACTCCGTACTCGAACGCGTGCTGTCCGTCTCGCAAAACGGTTGAAAACGGAACCTCTGTGCGGGCCACCGTCTGTCTCGACGGAGCCGGGTTGGTTTGGCTTTCTTTCTTTCCCTTCTTTTCAACCGCCCGTGCTTGTTGACACGACTGGCTTCGTCGTCGTAGGATGGGAGAGGGGGGGTGGCACTCTTATGAGTCGAATTGTGGCCCCCCCCCCCTGGGTTTTCTTTTTTTTCTCTCTCTTTTCTTTTTCCGTGTTTCTTTTTTCTCATTCCCAGTCTTCATATTTCAGGCCCTCTCCTCCTTGCCCCCCCCCTCCCTCGTTCATTCTCCGCCAATGTCTCTTTGCATTCTCTGCAAGGACGAGCCTTAACAAACGGGGCCTACCCTTTCGCCCATTGGGCACCGTCTCGATGCCATCAACATCTGGTCGTCGTCGTCGTCGTCGTCGTCGTCGTCGTCGTCGTCGTCGTCGTTGGCCCGACTCGGATGGACTGTGTCCTGCGTGTGCATGCTGCATGCACACGCCACAGTCTCACCCCAGCTGCCGCTCTCCGTTGCGTGTCTGACCCGCCCCTCGCCCAGACGGGGTGTCCCAAGACGTCGTTCCCTTTCCCCCGTTTCCTTCCATCGTCTTTCTGTTTCTTCCTCTCCCTCTCCCTCTCCCTCTCCTTCTCCTTCTTGTCCTTCGTCTCTCCTCGGTTCGTTATCTCTGCGGCAAAGGCAGAGCTCATTGTCTCAGATAGCACTGGTAGTCTTCTATGTCTTCGTCTGCTCCAGTGACCAACCCCCCCTCCCCCACCGCCCCAAGACCAAGTTCCCTTTGTTCTCCTTTCCCTTGTTGCCTTCTCCCCTTCCCTAGTCTGATCCCCTCCCCTCTTTTGGTGTCTTGCTTTTCCTGCTCGGTTCTGGAAGACGACTACTTCGGACTCGCATTGGCCGACTGCAGTCTTGTCTGCCCTCTCGTCCGGCCCATCCGTTTTGCGGTCTAGCGTGGGGGGGGGGGGGGGGGGCCCGCTGTCTTTGTTCGTCTCCCCTGTCTGTTCTGTCCTCTCCTCTGCCTCCTCCACGCTTCCCCGGGCTGTCAGGCCGTTGTGACTACCAGTGAGAGAGAGACAATGCTACACGAGTTGCTCTGCAAAAGTACGCACTACTCGTACAAAAGAACCGCACGCAGCATTGGGGCGTTCGAAGGCCATGAGGGGACAGGAGGAAAGAAAGAAAAGAAGAAAGACAGACAAAAAGACAAAAAGACAAAAAGACAAAAAGACCGGGTTAGATGGTGGGCTGCTGTCGTTCATCGTATCCTGGTCCAGTGGGAGCTTGCGGTTCTTTGAGCCCTTGTCTCCCCTCCCGGCCTCTCTTCCAGTGCAACGCTGAACAAATAAGGCAATGTAACCGAGCCGCCCAGCATCGTGGTGCTGGGCAGCTACTGCAGGGGAAACGAAAAAAAGGAGAAAACGACAAGGGGAACACGATGCGTCGTTTTCTCATGATCAAAAAGTGCAAGCGGATGCCGTGATTGGCCTTCTTTCTTTCTCTCCCTTTTGTCGATACGACGACTACTCGTAATTCCCTTTTTGCTTGGTACAGAGGAGAGACATTGCCAACTGGGACGGGGGGGGAGAGAGGGAATGGATCGGTCCCAGAGGATTGCTCATTCTTTTCCATCGTTTCCATCGTTTCCATCGTTTCCATGCCGCAACGCTGGGAAACAACAGGAGGCAGCCTCTCACATGTCACATCTCACTTTCTCGCCCCCCTGCACGGCTTCGTCTGTCTTGCCTGGGTCTGGAAATGGCTCACGCCTTTGCCCCCTCGGTCTGGCCAATCAAGCACATGCGATGCCTTTCGTTGCCAGCGCTCGGAACGCGTTCCGCGCAGCGGCGTTGGTCGTGTTGTTTTGCGCTGCCCCCTTTTGCTCCTCCTCTCTCCCTCCCTCTCTCCTTTTTCTCTGAAGATGCAAGGACTGCTCTGTGTACGGAGTAGACAGGGCTGCAACCCAACGAGAACCCTGGCAAAGTCAAGAGAAGGGTGTGGCAGGGACGTGGGTGCTTGAGTGGATCGGCGCAGTGGGCGGCGGTAGGGGTTGTTCATCCTTATCAAGTTGACGGGGGGGGGGGGGAAAGGCGCTGAAGCCAAGAAGTCCGTCAAGGGGGCAAAAGGAAACGCGAGACGAAAAAGAAAGAAGAAAAGGAAAGAAAGTGGAGGGCGCAGAAGGAAAGATCAGAAAAGCTTAAACGTAGACAAGAACGACGGAAGAAGAAAGAAGAAAAAAGGAAGGAAAGGAAGGAAAGGAAGGAAAGGAGCAGAAGAAAAGAAAAAAGGAAAAGAAAAAAGGAAACAAAAGGAAAGAAAACAAACAGCCATACCGGCAGCGTGCAGGGAGGGGCGACGCCCCGACGGCGTACGGAGTACGAGTAAGATACACCACGACCAGATGCATCAGACGGACGGCGGCGCGCTGTCTGTCCGATACGACTCTGCGACGCAGAAATACGACTCTCCCAGCCGATGCCGTGGCGCTGCCAGACCCGAGAGACAGGGCGCTGGGACCAGACCAGGGGCAGCGGGCGCACAGGGTGTCGAGGGGAGGAAGAGGAGGGGGCAACGAGGAGCCAGTCCCAGCCCGTCACTTTCAGGGGGGGGGGACGTGTGTGACGTTTCTTCGTATTGTAAGATACAGAGGACACAGGGAAGACAATACGACGCCCAGACAGACATGCCCTGGCACACAGCGAGGCTCACGGTGCTGCATGCAACGGTGGAGGGCGTGCGTCGTACGGAATGCACAGGATGTCGACGGGGGGGAGCGGCCGGACAGAGGAAACGACGGCAGGTTCTGCTGCCAGTTGGTAGACGGCGCGCCTCTGTTCTCCGTCGTGTTCCCTTTTATGGTTAAATGCGTGGCATTGTTTCGGAACGCCCCCCCCCCCCCCCCCCCCAATGCAACCCTAGGAACGACGAATGTCGTTTAGACAAGCCCCGGTCTTGGGTCGACAAAAGTCCCCTCGCCAAAAAGCTCCCTTTTGTCGATCATGTCGGGGGCAGTTCTCTGGGGGAGCGGGCTGTCGAATCCCGACCACGGAGGTTTTAATCCTGTCCGCAGAGGTCTAATGTGTTGGGTCTGGTTTCTTTTTCCTTCTCCTCCCGCCCTCCCCCCCCCCCCCCTTTTTTTTCCCCCTTCCTTTTCCCCCCTTTCTCCCTTCTGCTCGTTTCCTTGACTATTCAGAACGCCTGCTCCTACTCCTACTCCCACTCCCCCGTCGCCGCTAATGGCCTCGTCCGGAGCTGCCTCCGCAAGCCAATGGGAAAAAACAGTCGTCGTGGTAACCCAATAGGGGGGTGTGTGCTTTGTGTGTGGGGAGGGCCTGGCCTGGGCCCGTCCTGGGCCCGTCCTGGCTGCACGGTACCTTTGTTTTTGCCAGACAGAGCTACGCCGTAGATGGGCACATCCTCTCCGCGCCACGGTCTTGTGCGTTTCGTTCGTCGTGGCTGGCATCCACGGCAGCGCTACGCGTACTCCGTACGGCGTGCTGGTGCTGGTGCTGCTGCGACTCGTACGTCTATCACTCCTTCGGTTACAGCTGTTGGCGACGCAGTCGAGACCTTTGCCGCAACGACCCGCCCTTGTTTACCCAACCACCGCCATATGAGGCTCCATCTCTCTCCCTTGGAACGATACATCTAAGATACGTTTGTAACAACGAATATACGCTGTATACGACGTACGGACTGACACCACTCCATTAGTCCGGGCGACGAGGGCAAGAGAGAGAGAGAGAGAGAGAGAGAGAGCGCGCCCATCGTATGGCCAATCCTCTCCCCCTTCCTCAGATTCGGACATGGCAAACAGAAGCCGTTGGGGGGGGAGGTAGGAGGGAGCAGGGAGGAGGCGGACGCGCGCGCGCGTGAAATGCTGAGATGGAGGTAAGCACTGGGGCGGGCATGGGGGTGGGCATTGTTGTGCACGCCGAGTGGTCTTTTGTTAGTGTGCGAACGGAGTCCGCCGTGCGCTGTACGGAGTCCTCTTTGCCCTCTTTGCCCTCTTTTGGCATGAGCCCGTCGTCCTGTCTCTTTCTGCTGGATTTTGGCCCTTCCAGACGAGACATTTGCCCACCGGAGAGAGCAAAATGTGGCCAAGACGGAACGGGGGAGGCTCTCGCGCCACCGGCTGCCTCCCTGGATGTGAGGGGAATGGTCTAGGAGAGAGAGAGGGAGGGTCTCTCTCTCTCTCTCTCTTTCTCTCTCTCTCTCTCTCTCACACACACACACACGTGCACATATATTCACACACAAAGACTGAAAGCAGACAGCTGGGAGCGATGGTGACGATCAGCTGGTCCCTGACCCAGCGAGACGGAAGAAAGGCCCGACAAGGCGAGGCCCGATACAGACAAGCCTTTTCTCCTGCGACACACACCGTACAGGTCTGCTGAGGTGAGACACAATATGGGAGATTCACGGGCTGTCGAGGCACAGGCATTCCATTCCTGTGCGGCGGCTGGGCGCAGCACCACAGCCAGTGGCGGACGACGACCTTGTCCCTGAACCTCTGAGGCGCTTTTTTCTACTTTGCCTTGGGGGAGGAGGAGCGGCGCCTTTGCTGCTTTTGGGTTTATTTGGTTTTCTGCGGAGCCAAGGGGCGATGCGTGCAGGCTAGGCCCGCCACGCCAGGCCGGAAAGGAGAGAAGAAGGAAGAAGGAAGACAGAGGCAAGGAGGTGAAGACGGAGAGAGAAGAAGGGTCGGCGAGTACGGCAGTGCATGTACGGAGTACGATACGGCCGGCGTAGGCGGCGACAGTTGGGAGCTCTGGGCTGGCCGTTCCGCATTGTGATACAGACAACGATAGACATGGAGGTAGAAGAAGAAGAAGAGGAAAAAAGAGAAAATAGAAAATAGAAAAAGAAGAAAATCAACCGACTGGCCTGGACAGCACGCTGATCGCTCGCTCCGGGCCGCTCTCGAGAACTGGGGGAGGGCAAGGAAACATGGCAATACCAGGGGGGAAGGGGGGGGGGGGGCATGGTTGGGAAGAAGTACTCCGTACGCGTCGAGCAACGGAAAAGAACTGGAAACCCGGGCGGCCGTTGCCTGTGGATGCGTCCTCGTACAGGGCATAGCAATGTGCATCCCGGGCAGTTGCTCGTCTTTTTCTACATTGTTTTACATTACGTCGCATACATGTGTGTAGATGTAGATATACTCTGTAGGATGCTTGCAAGATACGCCGCTGAGATGAGAGTCGGGTCTCAGACCCTTTTTTTTTTTGTTTCGTGGAATGGGGTTCGATCATGTCGAGAGCATTTTTTGAGGCGGACAGCCAGGCCGGTACTTTTGCGTGTGGACGGCAACGGCTGGGGGACGTTGCGGCGTTGGATGGAGCACAGGAGGGACTCTGGCGGACAGCGCATGCGTCGTACGAGTACGTCGTACGGTGTTGGGAGCACGGCATACACGGGTTGGCGGGTTGATAGTTGATAGTTGACAGTTGATAGTTGACAGTTGACAGTTGACAGTTGACAGTTGACAAGTCGACTCAAAGATTTCGGGGGGGGACATAAACAAAGACAGAGGCTGTCTGTCGCAGGCAGCACGAGCCCATGTCTACGCCTCTCTTCGAGAGAGAGAGAGAGAGAGAGAGATAAACAACAGAAGCTACCCAAGGCACAAGTCGAAAAAGAACGATGCTGCCCCCTCCGGGCATCCCTGTATCGAGCATCGAGCATCGCCATCGGGCCATCGGAGCCATCGCCAGGAACCTCTTGCCGTCCGCCGATGCCACTGCTCTGCTGGAATTAAACGCAGATTCGGCCAGAGCGTTCCGTGCGGTCTAGGCGGGATCGGCACCAAGCAAGCACCAAGCAAGGGCTGGCCCTCCTCTTTCCAGACGATCGACTTTAGTAAGGGGGGGGGAGGGGGGGAGGGAGGGAGGGAGCCTGTACTTGTACTCGTAGACATTGCCGAAAAGCGTCTTGTTTAGCGTGTGGCAGACAAACTAACCGATGCAAAACTAGTGCGAGCAAGCCACTACAGAGTACGAGTAGCTGTGGTATGGTGGCCATGGCCTTGGCGCTCCGGGGTGGACGCCGGCCTGAGAGTGATGGATGGATGGACGGATGGACGACCAGATGAACGTGGACAGAACAGCCACGGGACGGTCTGTATGCGTACGGCGTACGACGTACGACGTACGACGTACGACGTATGTCGTATCCATCTACGCCGTAGGCAGCCCTCCTGCAGCCCTGTGGCGCGCGGCGTGGTTGTTCTTTTCTTCGTGCAGACAGGGGGGACTGGACAGGGCAAGATGACGACAGTGCTCGGCGGCGAGGATGGCAACGACCACCGCGTCCAGTGGGCTTGGCCGTCCGTTGCAGGGAGAGAAGGCGCCGAGCCTTACCTCTTGGGTCTTGGGGGGACTGCGCCGGAAAGCAGAACCAGCTGGTGCCCCGTCGGCTCGACTCCGGACACGTCTGACTGGAGGGATCGCCAGAACGTCAGGCGGGCTTCCTACTGCCTACTGTCTGTCTCCACGATGCCGTCTCCCGCCTTCTCACGTCCTGCGATGTGCTTTGTGTTGCTCCGTCCACACGGAACGTCTGCTGGCATAGCAAGCCGTCCACGTTCCAAACCACCGTCAGCCGGCCCCCAATCGTTTTTTTTTGGTTGTCTCTGCTTCTCGTCCTTTGATTTTTCCTCTTCGTGTCTTGCCCTCCTCTACGCGTATTTATTTTCCTTCGTTCCCTTCCGCCCCCCTCCTCAGGGTCCAGTCCAATCTAGGTGTCTCAGTTGCCGACCCTCTTTCTCCTCTTTCTCCTCTCCTCTCCTCGCCCCTCGTCTCCTCTCCTCCCTCACACAGCAATGCGTCCGTTTCTTCTCTTCTCTTCCCCCTTGCCGCTTCCGTACCGGTGCTAGCACGATCTAGATCAAAACCTTGCTTGGCCTTCACTGCAGAAGAACATGGACTGCCTCACTTGTCGGGTGCGTACGTCGTATGCCGTAGGAGAAAGGGAGAAAGGGGCCGATGCGCGAGCAAGGAGAACACGTCGACGTATGAGAACGACGTACTCCGTCCTCCGTCCTCCGTACAGTATCGCAGTGACCAGGGGGCGCTCCGTAAAATAGTACGACGTATGATGTGCTGCATGCTAGCTGCATGCAGGTACGAGAAAGGCTATTTATTGTTGTTGTTTCCACCGCCCCGTCCTCCGTCTCCCTCCCACCCCCACCCCTTGTTTTTCTTCTTTCGTCTTTCTTTTCTTTCTTCTTCACTTTTGTTCTACAGTTTCTCCTCTTTTTCCCTCCTTTTCTTCCAATCGAATCTCGGTTCGTCCCTTTTTCAACGTAGATGCGAAACAGAAAAAAAGAGGTTAAAATTGTAAATGCGAGGGGGCCAGGAAAGAAAGGAAATGAGAAGGGGAAAAGGGAAAAGAGAAAAGAGAAAGGGGAAACAGATATCACAACTCAGAAATCAGAAAAGAAAAACACAAAAAATAGCAATCTCTGATAGCAGCCAAGACATGGTTACTGCATGCATGCCGTGGAGAGGGCGGTCAAGACGGTAGAAGACGGTAGATAGGCAACCAAGGGAGAGAGAGAGAGAGAGAGAGAGAGAGAGAGAGAGAGAGAGAGAGAGAGAGAGAGAGAGAGAGAGAGAGAGAGAGAGAGAGAGAACGGACAGACTGCAAACGGTGTTAACTGTCCGTCTGTCCATGCTACAAGGCCATCCTCCCCGACCGTCGTCGCCCGTCGTCGTTCGTCGTTCGTCGTCCGTCGCCCGTCGCCCGTCGTCGTCACCGTCGTCACCGTCCGCGCCGCCTCCTCTTGGCAAGACGTAGTGCCATTGCTGCATGTCTTACATGAAATGCCACTGCCGTAGTATGGTAAATACGACATACGTCGTATAATTTGTCGTCTTTTTCAGTTGTCTGTCTAGCGTTTGGCCTAATCTTATTTGTTTTTTGCCGAGACCCGCGGGGGGGAAGGGTAGGGGTAGGGGGGGTTTAGCGAGGGATGGCGAGAGAGAAAGGGAGAGGGAGAGAGGCACAGATGGCTGGCATGCAAGTGAGCGGAGAGGCGGACCCTGGACCCAAAACGGTCGACACGTTCGTCGCTCACCGTTTTGATCGAGGAGAGGAGAGAGGAGAGGGGAGGGAGGAGAGGGGAGAGAGGATTGCTCGCTTAGCAAGAATGGGTATCATTGCCAGGGTGAAAAGGGCACGACGGCGGCAATCTCAATGCCGGAGTGGCCAAGGGGGGGAAGGGGGGGGAAGATCGTGACGCTTTGTAATCTGCTCGACACACCAGACGCTGGCGATGCGGGTGAGAAATGAGAAATGAGGCGCCGTCACTGCTCAAGGTTGTGTTGTCCCCTCCCCTCTCTCTCTCTCTCTCTCTCTCTCTTCTTTCTCCTTTCTTCATTCTTGTCTCCTCGATGGTCCCAAGTGCCTCCTGCCGACACAACCGAGTTTGCGTCGGCCAGGAACGCTCCCTCTGTCTCAGAGAGGCAAACGAATACTCGTATCGTACGGATCGTGTTTACCCTCCAGAGGGAAAGGGAGGTGGAGAAGGGGGGGGGGGGGGGGGGGTGTGCAGGCGGCAGAGACAAAACGCTTGGCAAAAGACTGAGGAACCAAAGAGGCGAGAGAGAAGAGGAGAGGGGAGAGAGAAGGGGGGGGGGGGGAGAAACAAGGGAGGAGAGGGACGAGGCCGTGAATGGCCAGGCGACGAGAGAAGGCGACGGACGAAAAAGAAAGAAGAGGGCGCATTGTGCTCCCCAAAGTGGCCGTCGTGGCCAGGGCAAGCCACCAGCCTCTCTGAGGGATTCCCTTGTTTTCTTTCCTTTTTTTCCCTCGGCCACAGTAGTAGAAAGCAGCTGACAGATGCAAGACAAAGGGCGTGTCTGTTTCCTCACCCCCCTCCCCTCTTCTTGTCTTAGCGGTGCCAGTGGTGGGAGACGAATGCACTGCTGGGGTTTGCTGGGTGAAGTTCAGAGAGGTGCTACGGCTGGGGAGGGGGGGGGGCTGCTCGACGGACAGTGTCAGCAGAGACGAAGCCGCCTTGCAGCGTAGAGAGATGCAAGACCTACGACGTAGTTGTGTTGAACGAGGTGAGAGCAAGACGGCGGAGCAGACCATGGGGGGCGAGCTTTTTTGAGAAAAAAGAAAGAAAAGTAAGGAAAAGGAAAAGAAAAGAGCCAGAGTTGGAGAGCGGGAGAGCCGACAGTGCTCTTCCTCACCACTGGACGTCTGTGGCCGACATTCAAACACCCCGAAAGAGAGAGAGTCGGACCACGAGCAGGAAAATCAAAGACTCGGCTCCGGGACTCGGCACGGGGTCACGGAGAGCAGACGAGGACAACAGGAATTCCCATGTTCGATCCCGACTGCATGTGATAGTGGGAATCATGGAAAAGAAGAACGGGCAGCAGCAGCTCACACAGAGCTCGCCAGCCAACAGCAAGATTGTAGATGTTGGACAGGGATAAGAAGAGAGAAGAAAAATATATGAAAAATGAGGAAAATGAGAGAAATGAGAAACAAAAAAGCCAGAAAACACCTCGCCATGTGCATCCAAAGAAACAAAACTACACGTCCCCGGATAGATAGAACAGGTCTGCCTCTCTCAGCCTCTTCTCTCCCTCTCCTGAGAGATCGGATCGACCTCGTTGGGCTTACAACTGATAGCACCATCTAGAGGAAAATACTGCCCGTCGAGGCTCGCGCGATGGGACGAGTGCGATGCTGTTTGAACAACGCCGTCAAGAGCTTCCGCACGGCGCGTGATGCAGGAAGAGAGAAAGCTGAGAAAGATCAAGATGTGGCTGTCGGCGGCACAGCCGTCAATCGTACAACAAAATGCCGACACGCAGTTCTGAAACCGCTATTTTTATTATAAGGTTCAGACCCTGAGAACTCCAAAAGTGAGGTTTGCGGAACAGTATGGCCTTGTGAACGGCGTAGAAACTGGGCATCGCGAGACAGCCGGCCTGCCTGCCTAGAGCATGTGTGAGGCAGGCACGGTCGGACACCTGCGTTCTGTAAGGCCCGTCCTCGTGTGGCCCCTGTGCGGCTTCCGGATTGCATCTCGTCTGCCCAGGTGTGGAAACAGCGACTCGGCATTGTAAGAGAGGTGTGAGGAAGGCGGGCACCGCGATGCACTTGCACTTGCAGTTCCAGGGGAGAGGAACAACGTCGACGAGAGAGGAAGAAGACGAGAGAGGAAGGCAGCATCGAGATGTCAACAAACAACAAGAGAGAGAAGAATTGGAAGCGGTATTGATACCGTCCCCCCCTTCTTCATCCTCTCTCTTCTTTATCATCTCCCTTCTTCATCTTCCCCTTCTTCATCTTCTCCTTCTTCATCCTCTCTCTTCTTCATCCTCTCCCGCTTCATCCTCCCCATCTTCATCTTCCCCTTCTTCATCCTCCCCCTTCACCCTCCCCTTCATCCTCTCCCTTCTCTGTCGTCATGGATTTCCCCTTCCTCCCCCATACCCCAGTCACCACTCTTTGACAAGACTCTCGTCGTCTCGCTCGTCTTCGCTGCACATCAGCCTTCTTCTTGTGAACGCCGTGAGCCACTTGGCCGCTTCTCCCTTTGCCCGTTTGTGTTGCTTCAGTATCGTCGTGCTGTCCGAGGACGTGCAACCGATATGTATCATCATAAGCAAGAGCCATGTTCCCCCGGGAGCGCAAGAAAAGGTGCGCCCCAATCCCAAATGTGTTATATATCCTATGTTACGCTCTGAGCTCCGGCTGTGAAGAAAAAAGTGTAACTATGGGACGGGTGCACTCAGCCAATTTGGCTGACCTCTCTCTTTTATACACGAACGGCAACGAGGACGACTCACGTCCAACGGGCTATGCGAACTCTACACGGTACGAAAATTTCAAGACATCTCCCCTTGCCACCGGGTGATGCTGAGTGTGACCCATTGTGAGTCTTCTGGTGTTTGTCCTGTCCACGTTTCTGACATATCCAACAAAAACTGCTCCCTCCAAACACCGCTCACCAACAGCACTAGTGCCAACGAACTTTCTTCTTCTTTTTTTTCTTTTCCGGAGGACCCATCACACATGGAGAGGAGCAGATGAGCGCCACGAATACGAGCGAAGCCGCGAGCGTGCTATTGAAACTGCGACTCTTTTCCCCACGAGGTTTCAATGAGAGCAGTACGAAGGGGCATAGCGGGCATTTGCAGCAAAGCGACGAGAAAAAAAGCAAAAGTGTTTTTAAGGTATGCAGCATTCCGAGAGCGAATATATTGATATCGGCCTCCTGACGTCTCTTCCCCATTCCGTTCAGAAGCACATGCATCCCACACAACCTACCCGCCGTGCAGCGTCGACACAAACAGGATGTTGTCGCCGCTCTGGATCTCGTAGGCCTCTTCGCCCTCGAGCTCCCAGTCGGCGTCGTTGATGAGCACCAAGATCCCTGGGCGTCTGCGATGGTCAGTCCATGAAAGGAGGGGTGGGGGAGGGAAAATAAAAGGGAAAGGGAAAAGGGAAAAGGAGAAGAATCAGAGATCAACCCCTCGCGCCCCAAGCGACGCACAGATGCTCCTCGAGAACAAACAGGTCTCGTCGCCCGTCCGTCATGGCCGTCGCGCAGAGGTGCGCGATGAGGGAGCCGACCGTCGCTGGCTGCCCGGCCGCGTCCGTCTGCGGCAACGCCAGCGAGAGCCGCTTCTGGTCTGCAAACAGCATTTCCAGGCCGCCTCTGGGGAGGGAAAGGTCAGAGGACGAAACACGAGGAGGAGGCGGACGACGAGGAGAAAAAGAGAAACTCACGAGAACTCGACAACGACGGGGATCGTGGCCATTTCGTTTGTTTCTAGGCAGACCGCAGCGGGACGGCCGACCAGCGGGATGGAAAAAAGGAAGAAAAAAAACTGCTCAGGTTCGGCAGCATAGGACTCGGAGGTTGAATGAGTTGTGTTCGTGATAGTTTGCGTCGTGTGGTCGCCCCCCTCTAAGACTAGAGAGAGAGGAAATCCCCCAAAGGCATCAACCAGCCAATCAGATCGCAGGCCTTGTCGCCAAATTGAACTTTTTTTGCCAGTCTTTGGGTCGAGGCTGTGAACGACAGCACAACGTCGCCAAGCGTTTGCAGCAACTAATTCTGACTTCCACCTTTTCTTTTTTTCTTTCTCTCTTTTTTCTTTTCGTACCCCGCACCCCCCTCTCATGATCGACGTGCGCACGGCCTACCTGGCGGCCGGCGCCAACCGGCAGACAGCCGCCGCCGACTGGGGCAGCGACGGCACGCTCTGCTACGGGGCCGGCGTGAACCTCGCAGTGTGGCGGCCTACGGTACGTGCGGAGTGACGAAGGGGGTTGGGGGGGAGGGGGGGGTTCTTCAGTTTGCTGACCGTCCCGACAGGATGCACATGGAGTGGTGCGTCTGCTCAGCGGCCACAGCGACGCCATCAAGGCAGTCCAGTTTGTGGCCAGTAGTAGCGGAAGCAGTGGAGAGGATGACGACGGCGCCGGCGAGGGCTACTTTGTCAGCGGCGGCGCGGACGGCTTGCTGAAGCTGTGGGCCATCCCGGCCGGCGGGGGGGGCAGTGGCACGGCCGCCGGCGCGCGGTGCGTGCAGACGGTCGAGGCCGCCCATGCGGCGCCCATCAACTGCATTGCCGCAGCCAAGACGGCGGCGACGGCGGCGACGGCGGCGACGGCGGCGACGGCGGCAGGGCGGAGGCTGTTTGCCACGGGCAGTGCAGACTACACCATCCGGATCTGGGCCCTGGAGAGGAGGAGGAGGGCGCACGACGACGGCGACGGCGACGGCGACAGCGACAGCGACGGTGACAGCAACGGCGTCTACCGGATCGTGCCCCTGCAGACGATCAAGACGGCACCCCGGTACTTTCCGCTGTGTCTGGCGCTGGCCTCGCTGACGACATCCCCCAGCAGCAGCAGCAGCACCACCAACGCTCCCGAGTCGTGGCTGCTGGCGGCCGCCGGCACAAGCAACCGCATCCAGGTCTTTGCCGGCACCGCGACCCCGGAGGGCGGTGTCGCGTTTGCGCTGCAGGCCCACCTCGCCGGCCACGAGGGCTGGGTGCGGTCGCTCGACTTTGGCTGGGAGGGCAGCAGCAGCAGCAGCAGCAGCAGCAGCAGCAGCACGGGTGCCGGCGACCTCCTGCTGGCGTCGGCCAGCCAGGACAAGTACGTCCGCCTGTGGCGCGTGCACCGGGGCGACGCGCTGCCGGCGGCCGGTACAGGTGCAGGCGCTGGTGCAGACAGCCTGAGCGACTTGTTCCCCGGCGGCAAGGGCTCGCCGTCCAACAAGGCGCACCGCGTGCGCGCGGGCGCGGGCGGCGACGCGGACGCGGACGCGGACGAGTACTCCATTACGTTTGAGGCGCTCCTTCTGGGACACGAAGACTGGATCTACAGCGCGCGGTGGGATGCCGTCGTGGGCGGCGGCGGCGGCGGCGGCGGGCTGCGGCTGCTCACGGCGTCGGCCGACAACTCCCTGGCCATCTGGGAGGCCGACGCCGGCTCCGGCATCTGGGTGCCGACCGCGCGGCTCGGCGAGCTCAGCAAAGAAAAGGGCGCCACCTCGGCCACCGGCAGCGTCGGCGGCTTCTGGACGGGGCTGTGGTCGCCGCCGCCTGCGCGGGCGGGCACAACAGACGACGCCGAGATCGGGCGGTCCGTCGTCACGCTCTGCCGCACCGGCAGCTGGCGGCGCTGGGCGTGGGATGCGGCGCAGGCGCGGTGGACGCAGGCCGTGGGCATCGCGGGCCACGTCGCCGCCGTCACCGGCATCGCGTGGTCGCGCGACGGCGCGTACCTGCTGTCGACGGGCAGCGACCAGACGACGCGGCTGCACGCCGAATGGGCGACGGCGCCCTCCCCTTCCCCTTCCCCCTCCTGCCCTTCCGGGCCGTCCTGGCCTTCCTGGCACGAAATGGCCCGCCCGCAGATCCACGGCTACGACCTCAACTGCCTCGACAGCCTCGGCACGTCGCAGTTTGTGTCGGGCGCCGACGAAAAGCTCATGCGCGTCTTCCGCGAGCCCAAGACCGTCGCGCGCCTGCTGGCGCGGCTGACGGGCGCCGCGCCCGACCCGGCCGTGCCCCTGGACACGCTCCCCGACGCCGCCAACATGCCGACGCTCGGCCTCTCCAACAAGGCCGTGGACGACGAGGAGGGGGCGGAGGGAGGGGGAGGGGGGGGAGGGGGTGGAGGGGGTGGAGGGGCCGTCGATTCTGCCACGATCGACGACCAACTGCCCTCAGACTCCTCCTCCCTCCCCCCTGACCTCCCCCCCTTTGAGGACGTGCTGGCCCGCAGCACGCTGTGGCCCGAGACCGAAAAGCTGTACGGCCACGGCTACGAGATCAGCTGCCTCGCCGTCAGCCACGACGGCACGCTCGTGGCCAGCGCGTGCCGCGCCAGCTCGCTCAACCACGCCGTCGTGCGGCTCTTTGAGACGGCGCGCTGGACCGAGGTGCGGCCCCCGCTGGCGGCGCACACCCTGACGGCGACGCGCCTGCGCTTCAGCGGCGACGACCGCTGCCTGCTCAGCGTCGGCCGCGACCGGCAGTGGGCCGTGTTCGAGCGGGGTGTGGACGGGGGGGCGGAGGACAACAGCGGCGCGGCGCCTGGGTATGCCCTGCGGCAGGCCAACAGCAAGGCGCACGCGCGCATGATCCTCGACTGCGCGTGGGCGCCCACCGAGGACGCGGACGCGCACACGGACACGGCGCTCAGGCGCGTGTTTGCGACGGCGGGCCGCGACAAGAATGTCAAGGTGTGGACGGACGGCGCGCCATCGCCGTCGTCGTCGCCGTCGTCGTCGTCGCCCTTTGCTCTCGCCGCGACCATTCCGCAGGCGCACGCCGTGACGGCGGTGGACTTTTTGTGGCGGGCCGCGCGGGCGGACGGTGGTGGCCGGCGCCAGCTGGTGCTGGCCGTGGGGACCGAGGGCGGCGGGCTGTCGGTGGTGTGGCTGGACGCCGCGTCGCTGGGGGTGTCGTCTGTTGTTGCGCTGGATTTTGGGTACGTCTCCGGTGAAGGCTGCTTTTCGTTCTCCTCCTCCTCCTCATCGACCCCCCCTGCTAACAAAACTTTAAAGACTCTGCTTGCCCAAGACAGTGCTCCAGCTGGCGTGGCGGCCGTCGAGGGGCGAGGCCGACGCAGGCGCCGACGCCGACGGCGTGGACCTCGCCATTGCCGGCGAGGACGCGTCGCTGCGTGTGTACCGGATGCGGGTGTGAGTCGGAACCGGGCGTCGTGGGACGGGCGTCAACACACCAAAGCACATTTTCTTTTTTTCTTTTTTTTTTCTTTGTTTCTTTTCTCTTCACCAGAGCTTTCACAAATGGGATACAGGAAGAGACCAATCAGGCAGGGCTCAACAAAAACAAGAGGATACTTTCATAGTAAGCATTATTAAAAAAGGTATGATGTAGAAAGACGTGTGGAAAGAGAAGAAAAAGGTAAGAAAATAAAAAAAAAGCACTGGGGCCCTCGTCCGACTGTCCTTCCGGACAGGAGGTGCGTCCACCCCCCTCAAGCCCTCTGCCCCAGGTCATGCGCCGCACGCGGTTCCCGAACGGCCATGCAGTCCGGCCCGCCGCTGGGCCTCCATCCCGTGGCATGCACGCATGTGCAGGCGATGCCTACCTGCGCGATGCGCCCCGTCTGCCTCTCCTCTCCAACGCCGCTGCAAAACTCGTCCTATCCAGAGAGAGGGGAAGTGTGTGAGGGAGACAGGCCTTTGCCCAAGAGTCGTGTATAGATAATTATGCGTATTGTGTGTGTGTGTGTGTGTGTGTGTGTGTGTGTGTTCTTCTTCTTGTCCATCGTTGTGTTCGCGAGTCGTTTGTCGTTGGGAGTCTGCACAGCCAAAGTCGACAGGCGGATGAAGAAACCAAAAGCGGCAAAGAAAGAAAAATGGCACGTATATCGCTGCCTTTCTCTCTTTCTTCCCCCCCGGGCCGGCTTGCCCCTCGTCCATCGCGGGTCCCTCAGCGGCAACGCCCCCTTTAGAGTTCCTTGACAATCGTGGCGGCGGCCGCGGCCAGGCTCTCGACGGACGTCGCTGCTGCTGCTGCTGCTGCGCCCGCCTTGTCGGCCGCCACGACGCCCTGCAGCAGGCTCGGTGCGGCGTCGAACTGGCCGTCGCCGTGGGCGTAGAACCATGCGCGGTTGATGAGGAAGGCGACGTGGCGCGGCAGGTAGAGGAAGACGGCGATGGACGTGAGGCTCGTCAGGAGGAAGAGGAGGGAGTCTAGGGGGGTGGGGGGCAAAACAAGTCAGAACGAGCCGAGGGAGAGACGATTCAAACAAAGAAGCAAGGTGCGTTTTTGCTATTCTCGATGCCACGTACAGACAAAGAACTTCTCCATGGGCGTCAGCATGTAGACGCTGTAGGTGACCTCAAACTGGTAGATCTTGAGCTGGATCCATTTGCTGAAGCGCTCGAGGGGCGACATGATGGGGGCGGGGAGAGGGGGGGAGAGGCGAATGGGAAGGGTGTCGAGGGGAAGGGCGGACGATCGCGAGACGCTTCGAGGCTGCTGGTCGCTGGCGGGTGAAGAAGCAAAGGGAAAAGGGGCGACAATGCAATGCGGACGCAATGAGCAAAAGGCGGCAACGAGGACGACAATGAGGCTGAGGCTGAGGCTGAGGGGACGCAAAAACGTGGGCGGCCGCGGTCCGGTGGGTGAAGCGTCTGGCAAACGAGGTGTCGGGAAGCGTTGCTGCAGAGGAAGAAGCAGAGAAAGTCGGTCACGTCGCCGGCTCGGCATGGCCGGCCGCCAATTAGGGGGGGGGGGGGGGGCAGACGCGCTTCCGCTGCAAAAGTGGCGCGGTGCCAAACCAGGGGGGACCAGGACCAATCGCCGTCACGTGCCACGCAATCGATCGGCCGAGTGGGAGGCGTTGCCGTTCTTCAACGTCCAAGCCTCGCCTGCGTTTGGGAACGCTGCATAGGGACGAAGCTGGTTTCTTTTCTTCTTCTGTTCTTCTTCTCTGGTCGTTTGGCAAGCATACACCGTCCACCGACCCTGCAGCCATGCATTGAGCGCACGACGTGAAAGGGTCCTCTTGCTTCCCGCCCGCCGACATTCTCTCCCCCCCCCCCCTCTCTCCAAGATGCGTCCCTTCTCCGGTCTTCGCTGGCTGGGCGTCTACCGCTCGATGATGACGACGACGACGACGACGACGCCTCTGCGGCCCCGCGCTCTTCGCCAGGCCACGGCAACGACGACAGCGACGACCGCCCCATCCCCATCCTGCTGCTGCTCTTCGCCGTTCTCGGCATCTGCCCGCGCCGCCCGGCAGCCCATGCCGTCGCGCCCGGCGCCCCCGCCGGAAGACGAGATCGACGAGATGTTTGTCAAGGGCACGGGGCCGGGCGGCCAAAAGATTGTAAGTCCCCCCCCTCCCCAACACCAATGACGACACTGACACCACTCACACCACTCACACCGCTGACCCCCCTTCCCCCCCCCCCAGAACAAAACAAACTCTGCCGTGCAGCTGCGCCACCGGCCGACCGGCATCGTCGTCAAGTCGCAGGCGACGCGGTCGCGCTCGCAGAACCGCGCCATTGCGCGCGCGCTGCTGGCGGCGCGCCTCGACGAGCTGCGCAACGGCGACGCCAGCCGCACGGCCGTGGTGGCGGCGGCCAAGCAGAAGAAGACGGCCAACGCGGCGAAGAAGGCGCGGCGCAAGTACCGCAAGCTGGACGGGGAGAAGCTTGCTGCGGCGGCGGCGGCAGCGGCTGTCGGGGGGACGGCGGCAGCAGCCCCAGAAGCATTGACGGGGGCGACGAACAGGCAACGACCGGAAGAGGAGGAAGAAGACTACGAGGAGGAGGAGGAGGACGACGACGAGGATGACGACGACGACGGCGGCGTAGAGGGGCCGGAGAGAGAGGCGGACAAGAAAAAGAAACCATAGAATCCTCTCCAGAGGCGGCCGTCTGGTAAAAGGAGACAAAACCAACTGCAGATGATACCCCCCCCCTTTCCCCCTAGACACCATTATACAATGTACGATACCGCAGTTGCACACCACGCACCGCCGAGGCTGTGCATACACAAACTACATGCCTGCAGACGGTCGCTCACAGCACTACGATGAAGGGAGGGACAAAAGACGTAAAACCGTTTAAAAGTGATAAAGCGAGAGAGAGAGAGAAAGAAAACAGCAAACGCATACTCGTTTTCGACAACATAAAAAGCTAAGACAGTCGGGGGAAGGGGTACCGCAAGGGTGTTTGTGTCGGGGGGCGTCGGTGATAATGGAGAGGGAGAGAAAGAGAAAAAAAAAGAGACATATAAAAAAAAAAGTGAATTTGTATAAACAACCTCCGAGCGAAAAAACGTTTTTTTTTTGTGTCTGGCTTCGTCCATCACTCCCCCCGCTGATCCTTCCTTCTCGGCCTCGACCACCCGCCACCCCCTCCACGTCTTTATTTCACAGGGGGTGCCCTGTCCCGCCACAGAAAGACAAAAGAAACAAAAACCTTGGCCAACAGTAACCTAGCAGCTCCTGGAAAAAAGCAGCAGCCGGGCTCCGGATCGCGACTGCAACGGCAAAACAACTCTGCGGAAAGACGTGACGAGCGTATGGAATACATTGAACCGAAAGTACGTTTGAGATCGCTTCGCTTTGGCGGCTGGCCTCGTGTCCGTGCCTGCGAGGATTCGCGCCGGGAAACCCGAAAAACAAAATCCGTCGTCGTTCTGGACGCTTAGAAGCACTTGCGGTGGACGATCGAGGGGCCGCTCTCGTCGTACTCCTGCTTGGAGATCCACATCTGCTGGAAGGTGGACAGCGAGGCGAGAATGGAGCCACCGATCCAGACCGAGTACTTGCGCTCCGGCGGCGCAATGATCTTGACCTTCATCGACGAGGGGGCGAGCGCAGTGATCTCCTTCTGCATACGGTCGGACAGACCCGGGTACATGGTGGTACCACCAGACTAAGAAGAGGGTGCAGTGTTAGCGGCAAAGTCTCTCTCCTTTTTTCTTATTCCCCATTTTCGCCTCCTCTGCCGTTTCTGTTCTTCCATCGTGTTCCATCCCAGCGGCGTCTCGCCGCTCTCCCGCCTCACGCCGCGCGTGCTTTCGCCACTTACCATGACAATGTTGCCGTACAGGTCCTTGCGGACGTCGACGTCGCACTTCATGATGGAGTTGAAGGTGGTCACGTGGATACCGCCGTTCTCCAGGCCCAGGACGGAGGGCTGGAACAGGGCCTCGGGGGCGCGGAAGCGCTCGTTGCCAATGGTGATGACCTGGCCGTCGGGAAGCTCGTAGGACTTCTCCAGGCTCGCGCTCTGCGCGGCAGTCTGGATCTCCTGCTCGAAGTCGAGGGCAACGTAGCAGAGCTTCTCCTTGATGTCACGGACGATTTCGCGCTCGGCCGTGGTGGAGAAGGAGTAGCCGCGCTCGGCCAGGATCTTCATCAGGTAGTCGGTCAAGTCACGGCCAGCCATGTCGACACGGGCAATGGCGTGGGGCAGAGCGAAACCCTCGTAGATGGGGACAACGTGGGTGACACCATCACCGGAGTCGAGCACGATACCGGTGGTACGGCCAGAGGCGTACAGGGACAGCACGGCCTGGATGTTGACGTAGAAGGCGGGGGCGTTGAAGGTCTCGAAGACAATCTGGGTCATCTTCTCACGGTTGGACTTGGGGTTGATGGGGGCCTCCGTGAGCAGGATGGGGTGCTCCTCGGGGGCGACACGCAGCTCGTTGTAGAAGGTGTGATGCCAGATCTTCTCCATGTCGTCCCAGTTGGTGACGACACCGTGCTCGATGGGGTACCGCAGGGTCAGGATACCACGCTTCGACTGTGCCTCATCACCGACGTACGAGTCCTTCTGGCCCATACCGATCATGATACTGTAAGGAGGTATGTTAGGCGCCGCTGCAATTGCTGCCAAACCGTTTGGCAAAGCGGGAGGAGGGGTGGCCACAAAAGTACTAACCCATGGTGACGGGGCCGACCGACAATAGACGCTGGACACACGACAGTTAGCTCGTGTGCTCGTTTGCGGGGGCAGTGGCATCGGGATCGGACCGGGGTGCGCCGCACGGATCCGCCGGAGCGGGCCACGGGGCAGCCGGCACGCCTGAGCAAGACAGAGAAGGGAGGCGTGGGCGTCTGGAAGATGGCAACTTACGGAAAACAGCACGGGGAGCATCGTCACCGGCGAAGCCGGCCTTGCACATACCCGAACTGGCGGGAGGGTCAGCAGTGGTCTACAGTCAAAAAAGGAGGGAAAAACAGGATCTATGTGGATGGCGGATGGGAAGGCCGAAGCGGTGGGGGTTGGCAGTGCTGGTGGTGCTGGTGCTGCTGGTGCTGCTTCGGGACGTCCGCCTTTCTTCATTTTCTCCAGCGGTGGGTCCCTCGCTTCGGCCACATCATCGATTTTGGGGCGGGCGTCTGTATCCATGGCATCCACGCCAACCAACACTTCGCGGGGGAGAGGGCGATTAGGAGCTTACCCATTGTCGATGACGAGAGCTGCAACTTCTTCTGTATTGGGGGAACTGGGATTAGCATGTGGTTCCTCGGTGCGAGGCCCGCGGGCGGTGGATGGGGAGGCAGCGAGAGCTCGGGATGGAAGGCAAAAAGGCGGTGGGCAGGGAGGCAGAGAGGGGCCAAAAGAGCCGAGGAGACCAGGGAAGCGATGCGAGCCCAGCGTGCTCGTCGGCCGTGTGCATCGACGGCTATCCAGACACGGCGGACGGCCACGGAGCAGCAGGTGCAGGGCGGGAGAGGAGAGATTGAGGCAGAAGATGCGGCAGCGGACGCGGAAGCAGAAGCCTTCTGCGGAAGCGGAAGCGAAAGCTGAGGGGATTCGCACGAAACGAGCATCGCGAGCGACTTACCTTCCATTGTGGCGGTGAGATGTGAAACGGGGGGGGGGAGGAATGTCGAGAAAGAGAAGGGAACAAGAAGAGAGAAAGTATAAAAGGGGATGATGCGAAGAAACCAACAGCTGGAGGAGAGCTTCTGGTGGTGGATGAAGAAAACAAGAGGGTTCGAAAAAAGGGGGGGATGGGTGGTGGATGTCTTCTTTAAGAAAGATGGGCGGCGGTTTTAGGGGGGGGTGAGAGGGGAGGTTGGGGCGAAAAGCAAAGGGGGGGCACTGCGTTGGATGGCGGCCGTTCTAGAGGGAAGGAGGGAAGGAGGGGGGGGGGGGGGGGCTAGGCGCCACTGAGGAATTGCTAAGGTGAGGGCCGATTTTTCGGTTGGGAGATGGGGATTTGTGTGGGCGAGGTATTCTCGCTGTGGGCACTGTATGGAGTATGCAGGCAGGTGCTGTCGGCGGTCCAGGGAAGGAGCTGAGGGGAGGAAAAAGGCGGGGAGGGGCAAAAGAACGAATCGGGAGGGCGTGCGTGGAACACCACCGAACCGCGCCGACAGCGAAGGCCAGGGAAGGCGGGCGGCGGACGGTGGAAGGTGGAAGGCGGAAGGCGGAAGGAGGAAGGAGGGAGGGCACAGGAGGAAAAAGAGGGGCCAGGCCACCACCAGGGAAGGAGCGCCTTTGTGCCTGTATGCTGGGCGCGCAGCGCTTTCCAGTTGCTGCTCGTGAGACGCAGCAAGCAGCGAGCAGCGAGCGCCGAGCAGCGGGCGGCCCTTCTGGCGCACAATTGCTAGCGGGACGATACGAGTTACGAGCTACGATGTATCTTACGCCCCCCCCCCCCAAGTCAGCCCCTTTTCATTGGCGACCGAAGGGGCCACCAAAGCGACAGGTAAGATAACACCGCCACGCAAGCGCGCACTGTGTTGGGAGGCTGGGGAGGCAGCATCAACATGCCTCTCGGCGGTGCTTCACAGAGGCAGATCTGGGGGAATCACGCTCCAGGCATCCGCCAAAAACGAAGGAGAAGAGGGGGGACGAGCGGGGGGGGGGAAGGATCAGAGTCGTCGGGAAATTTGCATGAAAAGCAACAGCCGAGAAACGAACGAGCGGAGGCCAGCAGAGGAAATGAAACAGCTCGCACCACAGCCACCGGCCGGAATGGTGCGAGTTTTTGCGCAGGCAGAAGGCAAAGGCAAAGGCAGGAGGCAAAAGACATAAGTCCAGCCCTGGCTAGAAGACCGAGTGCGTCCCATGGCTGGCTGGCTGTGTTGTACGGCTCGCAGACAGAACGGTCGCGATGCTTATCTCGCGAGGACGGTGCAAGTAACACTGTCTGTATACTGTGTGGCTACGCCAGGCCCCACGCTTGGGCGCCTGGGCCACCGGCTGGCGCGCACATGGCTGTCGACGGCAGGCACGTCGTGCCACAGTGAGAGGGGGGCGGCGCACGCTGGCCCTGGCGAGCGGAGGCCGAGCGCACAATCTATGTACTCGTGCTATCTGCACAGCTCTTGGATTCCGGGCTTAATTGCACTGCCAAAACGCTGACGTATGCACGGACACAGCTTGAGAGGCAAAAAATAGAGTTGGAGCAAAAGCTTCAAACAGCCCGAGAGCCGCATCCAACCCGTTCAGAGGCCACAGCGGTCCAGGTGGCCGTGCCAAGCAGGCTGAGGCAGGGCGTATGCTTATGGCGCACGGCGCACGGCGTACGATACCGGTCCAAACCCGCCGAGGCAGACCGTGGCAGCGGACCGGGAGCCTCGCTGCGATGCGCGAGCGACGACGACGCAGTCAGCGGCCCCCAGACGGTCTCTGTAGGCACCGAGATTACAAAAGGCAGCTGGATTCCCGTCCTCGTGCCGCAGCCCACGCACACGTCCGCTGGCCGTGAGGCACAGACGCACACCGCGGCCACACGGAACAATCCGGCTGCCTGCTGGTCTCTGTGCGGAGCATCGTATCTGACATAGCGCATAGCGCATCGGCCAGTGTTTCCAGCGATCAAACAAAGCATCACCAAGCACAAGGCAGCAGATATCTGTCTGCGGCGGCTGGGGATTTTGAATCTGTGTTCCCCCTCCCTCTCTGCCGTTATTACTGGGGGGGACGGGGGCTTGCAAAAGCCCTAATGCAAGGCAGCCGCCAATTCGCCAATGGCCAATTGGGAGCAGGGAGGGGCGCAGAAACCGGCAGGAGCGACACAGCACAGCCCGGCCAACTCTAGCGGGGTATTGTCCGTTTATCGGGCAGCTGATTTGCTCAGAGTGAGAGGGGGAGGGAGAGACGGAGAGAGAGAAAGAGGGAGAGACGGGCGATCGTCTTATCTCGACATGTTCCTTTCGCTCTTTCATGGTCTAAGCCAATGAGAGAATGCACAGCGGAACCGGACGCTCACGCTCACGGCCATGGGCGGACAGCCAGCAGGCCGCCAAGCAGCGGTCGGTGAGCACTGTCAGATACGAGGATCGACAGGAAACGGTGCTGACATACCAGATCGTATCTTGCCAGCGTCGCCGATTGCAGCTCGTTCTGGACTGGACGAGCAAGCCGTGATCCCTGATAATGACAGTGAGAGCCGCTGCAGAGACCACAGCCGCGGGGTACAGCTGTCCGGCACGTGCCCAGAGCGCTAGCCGCTTCGGGGCAGAACCTTCCTGAACTTTCCTATAAGGGGAAAGAAGCTTCACCAAGAGACGAGACAAAAAGTTTTGACGTCAAAAAGCCACTGCTGCAGCTTGTCTTTGGGCGATCTCTGTTTTTTTTTCTTTTTTCTTTTTCTCTCTCCCGCTCTCTCTTGCACACACACACACCCTCTCTCGCCATACACCTGAAAGCACCCCCCCCCCCCCCACCACCACAATGGACAGAGGCCTCAACGAGCTCCTCAAGTGGAGCATCGAAAATGCCAAGACCGCCACCAACGACAACGACCCGGACGCCGCGCCGCCCGTCAACCGCGGGCTCAACCCCGACGCCCTGGCCGCGCTCTTCGGCGGGCCCTCCGACGCCGACCTCATGAAGGCCTCCCTCGCCGTCGTCACCGCCCCCCAGGACAGCGCCAGCGCCGGCCACTCGCTCGCCGACCGCCTCGTCGCCTTTGACAACTTTGAGCAGCTCGTCGAGTCGCTCGACAACGCCAACCTGCTGAGCAGCCTCGGCCTGTGGACGCCGCTGCTGGGCGTGCTCGACAGCGCCGAGCCCGACCTGCGCCGCATGGCCGCCTGGTGCATCGGCACCGCCGTGCAGAACAACCAGCGCAGCCAGGAGCAGCTGCTGGCCATGGGCGGCGTGCCGCCGCTCGTGCGCCTCGCCGCCGCCGCCGCCGAGGCCGCCGGCGTCCGCCGCAAGGCCATCTACGCGCTGAGCTCCGCATGCCGCAACTACCAGCCCGCCATGGACGCGTGCCTGGCGGCGCTGCGCGCGCTCGTGACGCCCGTGCCGACACTGGCGGCGCTGCCCGCCAAAATCGACGCCGCCAACATGGACGCCGTCGACGAGGTGATTGACGGGCTCCGGGCCGACGTGGCGGCGGCCGAAGCAGCAGCGGCCGCGCCGGCGGCCGCGTCGGCGTGAAACGCATGTGTATCTTTGGAAAGAATTTTTTTTTATTTTTTGCATGGGTGGGCGTTTGGTTGGCAGGGCACCGGGTTTTTGGAAGGCGTTCTTTTTTTACGTATTTGACACCATGGGAGGATCTCACGGATCACTTCCACAAGGCACGGGGACAACCACGGGCGAACACACACACTTTTCTCATTTGAAGATGCGTTGCTATGGTTTCATATTTCATTGCAAGAGTTTCCTTTTTTTATATCTTACAGTCGAGCCTTTCTCTCCGCGAGCGGACCCGCAAAGGACACAAAATATACCAAATCCATTGTACATCTGTCTGTTTCCAGCGCCGTCCTCGCGTACATGCAACACCCAAAATCGTCGCTCGCAACCACCCGATGCCGTGCCCGCTTAGTCGCGCAGCTCGCCGTAGAACGGAAGGCCGAGGGCGCCGAGCAGCAGACGTGCGTGGCGGTCCGACTTGGCCGTCGTCTCCACAAAGACGCGGAAACCGGGAATCATTTTTGCCGGGTACATCTGCGGGTGTTAGCACAGAGAGAGACACCGGGGAGGTGGGGGGGGGGGGGGGGGGACAGAACGTACCGAGTAGTTCGTCTCCACCTCGGGGAACAGGGCGACGTCCACGCCGCGCAGGCCCCAGGCCAGGTTGCCGGAGCTGTCGCCCGTGCTGCCCTTGATGCCCTGCCACTCCTTGATGCGCGGGAACACCAGGTGCAGGCACTTGTCCAGAAAGTCGTACGCCTCGTTCCCGTACAGCGTGACCTTGACGCCCGCCTTCTGGCCCTTGATGATGCCCCACTGCGCCACATTGTGCTTGACCGCCGTCACCTCGGGCACGACGCCCGTGATCGCCTGCGTCACCATGCGCGCCACCACCAGCCGGTCCGGCTCCTTGATCGCCTCGGGCACAAACGTCGCCAGCGTGACCGCGCGGATCTCGGGGATGTTGCGGAACGTAATGTTGCGCTCGATCGGCCGCAGCACCGGGTCGCCGCGCGGGCCCCGCCGCGGCCGGTTCTTGTGGTACGGCGACGAGCCGTCCCAGCCGCGCAGCCGCTCCGGCGCCGGCGGCTTCTCGGTGCCCGGCGGCACGTGCGTGTACGCCAGCGTCATCAGGTCCGACGCCACGGTCGCGTGGTACGTCTGGCGCAGCCGCGGCTGGTGGAAGGGGCCGGGCACAAAGTCGCGCGCCGTCGGGTCAGACGACGCCGGCGACTGGATCGGATGCAGCGGGCCGCGGTCGTACTTTGGCGGGTGGAACTGGTATCTAGTCCAAGTCGTCAGAAGGGGGGGGGGAACCAGGGGAACCAAAGGCCGAACAACACCCTTCCTGCTTACCGTGAACCTGGCAGTCGTTGTTGCCGGTGCCGGGCGCGCTCGCGCGGCGACAGAACCGGCATGTCCTTTGGCAGGTCGGGCGTCAGAAACGACGAGTCCGGCTCCAGGTCGTCAAACACCGCGTCGTTGGACGACGGCGCCGCCTGCGTCGACGCGCATCGCCGTTGCAGAAGCAGCCACGCCGCCCCCGGGGCAGCCGAGACGGCGGCGGCGGCGGCGGCGGACGCAGAAGATGTCGGCCGTAACCGGCTCGAGGACGGTGCTATGGAGTTGGCGGCAGCAGCAGCAGCCGTCCGCGCCGTGCGGGCGAAGCCTCGTATGCTGGCCATGGCCGCTTGTGTGTGTGGAGCAGAACCTGGGCGACGGCGTCCAAGTTCAATGGCTGGGGGAGGAGATGGAGCAAGCAAGCGGAGAGAGCTCCAAAGGTCGGACGGGATGTCGTCCCAGAACTTTTTTTGCGGTCGCGAAAAATTATTATTAATATTGTTAGCATCCCCCGTCCTTGCGAGACAGCCAGGCACGGACCAATCAGGCTTGGCGTGATCACGTGCCTACGTCGTGGGCGAAACAAGGCTTTGAAAGGCGTTGCTCGTCTGCACTTTGATGTACGGCACCCTCTCAGCCTGGACAGCTTGCAGGTTTCCTGGTTCTCTCATTCGTTTTAAGATACAGTATCATTGGGACGTCTATACAGTGGAATTCATTTTTTCAGAGGAAACTAGGGACAAGGCAATGGTTGTGAGAGCTGTACTACTTTCTTGCAACTGCATAATTAAATTCAATGTATTTTCTATTTCAGAAAAAAGAATGAAAACAATATTCCTGTCTCTGTTGAAAAGTACCAAAAATCCCAAACAGCGCCGTAGCGATTCCAGGCATTCCAGGCACCGAAAACACACGGCACGCTGCGGTTCCTTTTTGCTTTGAAGTTGGCTCTCAGCTCTTTGTTGTCCCACGGCGTTAGCGACCCGTCGCTCTTTCCCCACGGTTCTCGAAAGCCTTGCGACGTCGCGCTCTCGCACCTGCCCAATCGCAACATCACGACACCAGCAAATCACCTGACGCGTCGCGAACGACATACCGGCCCCGAAAGCAGCAGCAGCCAGAGGATCCCTCTTCTCTCCCCCCTCCTGAAAAAATAAAGCGTATGAAACGGCAAGAGGCCGAACCAGCTCTTCCCTGACAGCGGACCTGGCCGGCGCGGCCGACAGCCAGCGATGATGGCCCAGTTCGCCATCGACCCCATCCACCGCTTCCACGGCCAGAGCCAGCCCGTCCGGCGGCCAAGGGCACGTCCACCCCCCCCCCGGCCCCCCCAAAAACCTTGTCTGAGTTGAACGGCATGCGTGGGCAAGAATCTAATAAGTATTGTACTGCGTATTTCTTTCCTTCCAGGAGTTCACCTGCTTCTCGTACGACGACGACCATGCGCTGCACCTCGACGACCGCTCGCTGCGGTGGTACTACCCGCCGCAGCAGCCACAGTCGGACCTGTCGCGCGGCTTCGAGACGTTTGACAAGCTCGACGACGGCGCCGTCGACGAGCACCTCGACAGCCTGCTGGCCGCCATCGTGGCGCACGAGCAGCGGACGCGGCAGCCGATCGACGCGCAGCTGGTGACCTGGCGCGGCATGATGACCAAGGTCCGTCGTGGTTTTTGTTGTTGTTTGATTTTGTTTTTTTGTTCGCCTCTTCGCCTGACGATGGCTGACCGGCTCACAGATCATGGCCACGCCGTACGATGACCGGGACGGGTGAGTCGCGTTTGCTTGCTAGGCGAGCCGGGCCCCTCTTCTGCCTGCCTGCCCCTTTCTCTTGTGTGAGCCGCTCGTGCTGACCGACGAGAGCAGCTTCGAGATGAATGCTACATTCTATCAAGTGAGCCTTCCCCCCCCCCCCCCCACTCTCTCTCTTATGCCCTTCTTTGCCGCAGTTGCACAGCCTTGGTAAAAAAAGAAAGAAAATACTCACGCGTTCGGCTTTGATAGGGATGCATGTGAGTTCCGCAGGCCCTCTCCCTTTGCCCCCCCCCCCCCTCGCTTCCCTAACCGCATGCCATAGATTCATCGAAGAGAACCACGCCTACAAAGTCGCCTCGCATGGCGAGCAGGCGGCTCGCCAGAACCGGCCCCCGCCGAGGCCGAACCCGGATCGCCCCTGGTTCCCGCCGGACGTTATGTCCTACTGGGGTACTCCCCCCCCATCTTCTTCACTCCGTTTTCCTTTCTTCACTTTGGGCCAGATCACCGTCAAAACGGGGCCATTGACACCTTGCAGGTTACAAATTCGAAGCTCTCGCCACCCTGCGCCGGCCCTGGGGCGAGGTCACCCGCGACGAGATCGAGGGCCGCGACAGCCAGGTCGTCAGCAACAAGGCCCAGTACTGCTCCGTGGTGCGGACCGGCATTGGGTCCACCGTTCTCTGCTTGGGTGGGGAGGTTGATGCAGGTGAGCCAACAAAAAGGGGGGGAGGGGGATGGCACTGGCATTTCCTTTCGTCATCCTCCGCCTTCTTCCCCCCCTCCCTTTCCTTTCCTTTCCTTCCCAATTTTCGTACCATCTCTCACACCCTTCACCCCTCGGCCCGTTCAGTGTGGGACTCCAAGCCTGCCACCCCGGGCGCCCCCATCCGGTGGGTCGAGCTCAAGACCAGCCAGGACATCCAGAGCGACCGCGACCTCGAGGCCTTTGAGCGCAAGCTGCTCAAGTACTGGATCCAGTCCTTTCTGCTGGGCGTGCCCACCATCGTCGTCGGCTTCCGCAGCCGCCACGGCCGCCTCGTGCGCCTCGAGGAGATAGCCACCGAGGGCATCCCGCGCACCGTGACGCAGCGCGCCGCCGCCGCGCAGCGGGGGGCGCCGCCCTGGGACGGCGACACGTGCATCAACTTTGCGGCGGCGTTCCTCGCCTGGCTGCGGCAGACCATTGTTGCCGGAGGAGCGGGGGGCGAGGGCGTGGGCGGGCCCGACGGAGACAAGAAGGACGCGAGCGACGCCAGCGACGCCAGCGACGCCAGCGACGCCAGCGACGGCGTGTGGCGCATCCGGCGGCGGCCCAAGTCCCCGCACATTGAGGTCTTCCGCGTCGAAGAGACGGGCCACGGCGACATCCTGCCGGACGCGTTCCTCAACTGGCGCATCAAGCTGGCGCTGGGGGCGGACACGACGAGCGGGGCCGGGCCTGACCCGGCATGATCCCCCCTGACACCTGAACTGGGGGGCCGTCAAACAAAAGTTGGATAGCAGCAGCTGTAATAACCCATACAAAGAACGAGGGCATATCGTTGCACAAAAGTGATACCACGCGAGGTTTATGTTGGAGGGCCCTATATATTTACTGGCAAGGAGTTCACTCGGAGGAATATGTAGATACAATGGGAACAAAACGGAGCAAACGAAAAAAAAACGAGATGCAAAAGATGCAAAAACTGTCCCAGACGCCAGAGCGAAAATGAAGAAAGAACAAAACAAATGCAATCCCAAAATGCCTGTGCAATGGAGGCTATGTGAAAGAACAGCAAGAAATGGGTTCAGCACCAAAAGAGAAGACAAAAAGCGGAAAGAAAACGACGCACGCAGAAGGCTGTGAAAAATGAGAGAACAGCGAACAAAAAAACCAAAAAAGGGCAGATCACCAAAGGAAACTTGGTCCCTCCAACTCGTACACTCTTCTCTTCTCAGCCTCGGAGCATGCTTTTCTTTTCGAACGGGGTTATTTACAAAGCCTCCCACAACTTCCTTTGTTGCTTTTTGTACATCTTGTGCGAACTGGCACATTGTCCGTGGGGACATATCTTGGCTCTCGTCTCGTCGAGAGCTGCTGTTTTTGGGGGGGGGTGAATCGCCGGCTTAGATCCCGGGCCATCGCGCGCGCAGGCCGTCCGCCCACCGCTTGTAGAGAACATCAGAGAGCTGCTTGGAGTGCTCCATGCCGGGAGGCGCCTCTCGGCCGGGAAACTTGGGCTTCAGAAGAGCCTTTTCCAGATCGCGCAGGTCTCTCTCAGGTTGCCTGTCTGTCGGGGCATCTGCTTGCACGATGCTCCCGTTTCGCCGCCGGTGACTCTTCAGATGCGGGTTCGCCTGACTAAGGATCAGCTTCGTCTGGGCCGCCGGGGCTGGGGTGTTGTTGTTGCTGCTGTGGTTGCTGCTGCTGATGTTGTTGTTGTTGTTGTTCTTGATGATGACGGTGCCCAGTGGTGTACCGTCTGAGGGGATCTTGGATAGCGGCTGGGCTTGGAGATGCTGTGGTAGGAAGGCATGGCTGAGGCGGGTGTCATTTGCCATACCGGCCATCATGCTCTTCATTAGGTGGTAAGCGCCTTCTGGGTCGACGGCGTCGAGGAGGGCGAAAGCGTCGGTGAGCTTGGCGAGAGCCTCGCGTTTTTGGAGCGTCGATGTTTGAGCGTGCAGTTCGGCCAGGGCGGGATCGACAACTTTTGTGTGCAGTCGGTGACCAAGTGTAGCTTCCTTGCTGTTAAGCTCAGCCGCAGAGTAGCCCGGTTGGAGCGGGAGAGGCGGGGGGCGGTTCTCGTTTGTTTCTGGGGATGGCGGCTCGGGGGAGGCACTTATTTGACCGCTTGTAGAGCCGTCTGACGGAACCCGGCGGAAGAGGCGCATGGTGGACCCGCTGTTGCCAAAGGACATATCGGGCTGCAGCGGCCGTTTTGGCAGAATGGCGGGGGCGGCGTTGGAAGACAGCGAAGCACGAGGAGAGCCGGCTGACGCCGTAGACGGTATTCTTCTGGCTGTCGCACGGCGGACGGTGCCCATGGGCGCCGGCGACACGGGCTGCAAGGGTCCGTCTTTGACATCGAGCTTCCGCATAAGATCCTCTGTGGCGTAGAGCGCAGATGTCCGCCGTGTGCGGATGGTGCGCCGAGCAGGGGCTACAGACTTGACTGTGTCGAACACCCAGTCGTCGGAATCGTCCTTGGGCGCCAGTGTGTGGAGGGTCTCCTGATAGTAGACGGGGTGGGAGATGCGCTGCTGATCGGCGTCGAAGAGGCGGCGTCGCTCGACGAGCTCTTGCAACGACTCGATTTTGCCGGCGAAGCGGATAAAGCGGTGCTTCAGCAGCTCCTTGGCCGAGGGCCGCCGGTCGGGGTCCTTCATGAGGCACTGGGCGACAAAGTCCTTGAAGTCCTTGCTGAAGTGGCCCTCGAGACGTGGCGGCGGGTTCTTGGGGATCTGGAGCAGCACCTTCATAGGATGCACCTTGCCGTGTGGCGGCTCACCCAGGACGAGCTCGATGGCGGTGATGCCGAGAGACCAGATGTCGGCGCGGAAATCGTAGCCGGCCTGCTGGATGACCTCGGGCGCCATCCAGAAGGGCGTGCCCACAAATGTGTTGCGGATGGACTTGAGGTCGGTGAGCTGGGCGGCGACGCCAAAGTCGGCCAGCTTCACCTTGCCTGTCTCGGAGAGGAGGATGTTTGCGGCCTTGATGTCGCGGTGGATCTTGCCCTCGCTGTGCAGGTACTCGAGGCCGCGCAGCAGCTCCCGGCAGACAATGGCAACGTGGGCTTCTGTGAAGTTGCCGGGCTTCAGCAAGTCCAGACAGGATCCGCCGCCGAGGTATTCCATCACAATCCAGAGCTTGTGGCCGTGGAGAAAGCTCGCGCGGTACTGGGTCACGTATGGACTGGCACATGTGCTGAGCACGGAGATTTCCTGCTGGATCTCCTGGATGTCATCGTCGCTGGATTCGAGGTCGATCAGCTTCAGCGCAACTGTCTCTCCTGTTGCGCGGTCGAGCGCTTTGTAGACGACACCGAAACTTCCGCCTGCAAGTGGGAGATCTGTTAGCGAACCGAACTTGACTCTCGCATGCCGCGACCCGTCATCCAGAGCCGGGGGCTAGACAGGGCTGAGAAAGGGGGGGGGGAGGGGGAAGGACTCACGGCCAAGCTCCTCCAGCGGCTGGTAGTGGTTGGCGATGCTCTCGGCCATTGTGCTTGCACCGGGTCAGAAGCGACCTTTTCCCACGCCGGTGAAGATGGTAAGAAGGATAGAATCCGACCAAGGGAGCGTTGCTGCTGTCCCAATGTCGTCTTCTCGGGGTGTCTCGGATTGGGGATCGTGGTGGAGAGAGGCAAGAGAGGTAGGGTTGTGTAGGGAGGGCAAAGTCAACAAAGCGCCTCGGTATTGAAGAATGGAGGCCCCAAGCCGACGATGCGCTTGGCAGAGATGCGGTGCGGGTGATGCGCTTAGAGCGTCAGGCGATGGGCGGAGTGGTGGAGAGAGGGAGGGAGAGAGAAAGAATGAGGCTATTCGGGAGAGAAAGGAAAGAGGAATGCAAAGGGAATCTAGAAAAAGGAAAGAAGGCGTCGCGAATTGGCTCTTGCTCTCTCTTTTCTGCTCTTTCCTGTTTTATTGCTTGCAGCAAACTGATAAGAGCTTTCGTCTAATCCGGATGCGCTGCCCCACTTTCAATGTTTGAAGCTCGGGCCTAGCTGCCCGGGCAACGCAATGGCTTTTGGGCGTGGTAGACCGTAAGCGGCGGAGGGTGGGTTTTTGGTGGACACGTCCTGCCCTCCTAGGGCCGTACTGTTATTAATAACACGATTGGGGAAGGGGCGGCCCTGTTCTGATATACGGGGGCAACGGCGTTCGAGCGGCCAGCCCATGAAATGAGAAGGTGCGATCTGGCGTGTCGCTTTCGCTTGTGCTGCTCTCTGTGATCCAGGCTAATAGATAAAGATGTTGTTGTGTGACGAGGAAAGAGCGAAGCGGCATTTTTTCATGTTGAGATGAAAAGGGTGCTGTTTGATGCGCGCGAGCAAGACACGGAAACAGCGAAGGGGGGAAGGGGAAGGGGGGAAGGTGCAAGTGTGCTGGGTGATGATTGTCGGCTGTCGAAATAGCTGGAACACGGTGGTCGTCAAAAAGGTTCTTTCCCTTTTTTGTGTGTCGAGAGGACGAAAAAAAGAGGAAATCGGGAAGGAGGCGGGTTCAAGTAGGCATCTGGGTCGCTCTTTCTCCTTGTCTACCGACGTCATGGGAGGGAAAGAGCCTAGCATTTGCGTTGCCCAGCAGGCGGCGCAAGTGGGCAACCGTCACATAATTAATGGGTTGCCGTGCATTCCAGTGCAGCATCAGCAGCATCGGAAGGAGGCTGCGTTGATTGCCCACTCCTGGACGCTATTCTTTCTTTTTCTCCTTTTCTTTCTTTTGGCGATCCGGAGCAAAGCCCAGAATGAGTGGAACAGAACGGGATTGGCTGGACGCTGGGTCGCAGTTGCCCAGATAGGCAATGTTTTGGCATGCAGAAGGAGCGGGTGACTTGGACAATGCGCAATCCTCAGCGATGGGGCCTTTTTGGGTTTCCCATACCCACCTCCCCCCCAATGTGCGACTGGAAAGGCAAGAGCAAAGGGCGATCACGCGACTGCTCAACCACAGGGTAAAGCACGGCAGGAAGGCAATGAAATGAAGCTCGAACTGTGCATCGCTCGCGTGCCATCACGGGATGCCAGCGATTGCAGGCGACGGGGATGCGAGTGGGATTGCCAAGCGGGTTGGATTGTTTATGACGCTGGTGTCGAGGGTGTACGGTGTTGCTGACTGATACTGCAATTTGCCCCTACGAAATGTGCACTTTGAGCCGTTTCGATCTCGCAAAGTGCGTGTTGACGAAGATTTCGGTGTTGCTTTTGTTGACATGTTGACCTGTTGAAGAGGCGAGTAACCAACCGGAATGCAGCAATCTGAAACACTTTTGTGGCGGTTGGCCGGACTGGTCGGAGCAGATTTCGGCTTTTTTGGTATTTCGCGGGGAAGCATTAAACCAGAAACGGAACAACGCTTTACAAAGGAAGAGAGAGGGAGAGAGGGAGAGGAGGGAGAGAAAGTAAACAAAGTGAACCAATCGCATGGTCTGCGCAAACGAATTTGCGCCCTTCCTGTTGGCTGTCCATTATTAGCCAGTCGACTCTGCAAGGAACTGTCGTACAAGCAGTCTGCTCCCCCAAAGGGGGGCTACTGAATCATATGCAGGTTTAGATCTACGTCGTACATTTGATGTTCGTGTTCTTGTATTCTTGTCTTGTCTTCTTGTATTCTTGCAGTCTGAAGCTATATGTAGACTCCTTCCCGCCCGCATGACATCGTGACTGTACGGCCGCTTACTGGGCGAGGCCCAGAGCCTCACGGCGCGACTTGGAGATCGGGTCAAAGTACGGCTTCTCGCCGAGCGAGACCACACGGTTGCCCTGGCGCTTGCCAGTGTAGTCGCTGTGACAAAGGTTAGTGGGGATCGGCGGGAGTTGAGAAAGGGGTCCGAGAAGGGATGGGAAGGGGGGGGGGGGGGGGGGGGCTTACAAGGTTGCTGTGTGGAAGACCGAGCGGTTGTCCCAGATGGCCAGGTCGTTCTTGTTCCAGCGGAAGCGCACCTGCAGGTCGTGGTTGTCGGTGATGAGCTGGAGGACTGACCATGTTAGCCAGAACGAGGTCACCGAGGGAGAGAGGGTGGGAAGGGAGGGGGGACCACGTACAGTATTGCTTGAGAATGTCGCTCTCGCGCGGCGAGACGCCGTTGATCCAGCCGGCCTCGACCTGGTGGCCGGCCGAGAAGAGGCTCTTCCAGCCGGTGACCGGGTTCGTGCGCACGACCGGGTGCTCCGCCTTGAAGTCGAGGCCGGTGTTCTCGGGCGCGCCGCGGTCCTGCTCGATGAGGTCGATGCCGAACGCCTCCTTGACCTGCACAAAGTTGGGCTGGTAGTGGGTGGCCGTGAGGCCGTCGACCAGCTTCTGGATGGGCGGCGACAGCCGGTCGTACAGCTCGTAGCCCGACGCCCACAGGGTGTCGCCGCCGGTGTCCTCGGGCAGCTGGGTGATCTTGAGGATGGCGTAGTCGGACGGCACGTGCTCAAAGGTGATGCTGAGGTGGGCGGTCGATTAGTACGGCGGTCGATACAAGTATGAGAGAGGCCTGCTGTGAACGACTCTCTCCACGAGTTCCCCAGATGCCGAAATGGACTTACTCCGCGTGCCAGCCAACACCGGCGAGCTGCTTGGACTTGGACGTGTAGCGGTCCTTGTAGTACTTGCGGTTCTGCTCGGACGAGATGACCGACACCTCGTCGTCGAGCTTGCCGTGCTCGTCGACGGCAATGCCGCGCTTGCTGTTGGACAGCGCGTGGCGGTGCAGCTTGGACGTCTCCGGCTTGCCGGTCAGCTCGCCGAGCTTCTGGCCCAGGATCTTCTGGTCGTCGATGCCCAGGTCCTGGTTGCGGAAGAAGACGACGCCGCGCTGCGACACCAGGATGGCCAGGTCGCGGACCTTGGTGTCGTCCTGCAGGATGTCGCTCAGCTGCAGCGTGGGGAACTCGTGCCCGATGACGTTGGTCACGTCAAACTGCTCGTAGTGGTCGAGCGAGCCCGACGACGCCAGGGGCGCGGCCAGCTTGGAGCCGCTCACGGCTTTGGTCGGGATGACAAAGGCCGGGGGCGCAATGTCCAGATCGACATCCGCAGCGGGAGGAGCCATTGCGTGTTGTGCGGGGGGGGGGGGATATTGGACTTGTGTATTTTATAAAAGGTACGAGTGATGGCGACTTGTATATGTGTCAACGGATTCGTCGCAGGAGTTTTTGATGGAAAGGGGAAAACAAACAACACAAATCCAGATACGAGTCGGCAAACCGGGCATATTTATACACCCATGTCTGCCTCCTGGGAGGTCGGACTCTGGGATGGCTGTCGCCATCGCGATATCTCCAGACTCGGCACCGTCGTCGGCAGCCCATCAATACATCCCAAGCACACCACTTGCTACTTTCTGAGCTAGCAACAGCAACCTGAAAGCAATCAAAGGGGCACCCTGGAGAGCCAACTACGGAGCACGTTTGGCAGTGCCAGGCAACAGGCTCGAAAGAAGAGAAGCGAGAAAGAGAAAAAGAACTAGCACCGCTCTCTCCTCCGTAGGCATGACAGAGGCAGAGGCACCAACACGCACCAAAGCAACGAGGGGACCCCGCATCGCTACACGTGAGGTGCGAAGTCCGCGATGTCGCGTCATGAACAACGTCTCGCTTCGATTGGCGCGCTGGGCAATGCCACAGGGCTGCTCGTGATGGCGGGCAGGCTATAACGGCGCTGCCATCGGTCATGTTAGTCGTGCTCCCCAAAAGTAGTCCTCCTTGAAGAACAGACGGATGCCGGCAGCCGGAAGACAAATGGATAGAGACGCTGGTTGCGCGCTCCAATGGCAGTCCACGGATTGCAATGGGTTGCAACGGCCAGAGCTGTTGGCGACCGATAATAGCCCCAACCAACGAAGCGGCGCCGATTTATATTGACATGCAGCCCGTGACGACATGGTCCGGTTTTGGATGAGTCCAGATGCCCGCCCCCCTGCCCCTGCCTGGCCTTTATCAAGAGAGACTGTCAGTCCTGCCCATCCTAGGCACCCAAGCGCCGCGCGAGGCAGTGCAGAAACACGAAACACGCCTTGCTTGGGAGAGGGCTGGCCGTCGGTCATGTTCGCCTGGGATAGCGCCAGAGAAAGAGAGATGTGCAAGTTTAGTGTAGAGTTGTGTGCGCCGGCGAGAGGAGGAGACGCGGCGTTGCCCAACGCCACAGGGTCAGCGGGTGGTTGTAGGTTGCAGACAGCCAGCCGCATAGTATTTCATATCTTCTGGTTGCGGAGCGCGGCCAAGCCCTGGTCGTCGCGCGCCGTTGAGAGCGGGTAGCGCCATCATAACGTCATCTTGCGACAGTGCATTGTCTGACGCCGAGTGTGTGGAGCCAGCAGCGCTCCGCGGCAGACGGCATCTCATGTGTGAGTTCTGGTCATGGCTGCCACGGAGAGACGCTAGACAAACGTCTTTTGCTTTCGTCGTCGTGGCATTTTATTTTGCCGTCTTATTTTGGCATCGTCAAACGTTGCTAAACATCGATGACCAAGGAAACGTGAGGGCACGCCAAGGCCGGGGAGGGTACCCCTCCGGCCCTCGATGATTCCATCTGCGAAAGATGCAAAAAAGTCAGTGTTTCCATCGGGCGCGAGTGGCCATGGATCGATGACGACACGAGGAAGTGGGATGGAGAAAGGGGCTTCACCCCGAGGACGACGAGGACCGAGAAACGCGTCCGGGCCCGGACCAGCCTGCTGGCGCCCTTGCACGCAGAGTGTCGTAGGTCATGCGGTGCGCGACCAGGTCGGCAGCAAGATTGGAGATACTCTCGCCTCACGAGCGCAGTGAACTGCAAAAGACGAGGGTGCGGCCACGATGGCGTGCTGGCTCAGTGCTTGGGAGCGTCGATGCTTGGCCGTGTTCTCAGGGCTGGGCAGCCGCCATCCAGATCCAAGCCAGAAAGGCCATAAGAGGGCAGAGGTCAGGAATCACAAGGACTGTCTCTGGATGCCTGAGGCGAGTGAGGAAAAAGTCCATCTCAGGATATTCGTGATCTTCAAGCCGAGCCGTCGAGAAGCGTTCTCGGATCCGGTGCAAGCTGGTGGAATGCTCTTTGTGCTGGAAGGTATCACAGATGCCAACCACATACACAGGAGCCGCGTAGATGCTTGGTATTTTCCGGCATCGTAGCCTGCTTGCTGTTGTCGACCCGGATCCTATGAGGGTTGGATGCATGCATGCGTTGGAGTCACGAGACTGAACAGCTTCCAAAAGGGGAAGGCTCTGCTCTGCCACGCAGCGTGTAAGACAGACTCCTTATTATTACGGGCTGTTTAATTGAAGCGCCACGTACTGGGAAATAGCGTGCGGCTGCAGGTCGCTCTCCCGCTATTTTTGGCTGCCAGCGACATGCCCCCCCGCGCTGTTAGCGCGCCCTCTGTGCATGTGGGCCTAGCCGCCGACGGGCAACAGGCCTAAGCTGCAGCGGTGACGGAGCGTTGCTGGGCAACCGAATCAAAATACCCAAAGGCGCTCCTTCCTTGCCAGCGCACTCCTTTTCTCAGTGCGGCTGGCCGTGGTTGCCCTGATGCACGCACGCACTGCACGGGCTAGCTGGGCAGCTACGGAGTAGACACAACGCTCCTTCCCTCAACCAGCCGAGTACACGTTCGGTGGCATTACCAAACCAAACCCTGCTATTATATCGCCGCCCAGCTAAGATTGCCGTGTTTTTATCGCCAGTTTGCACTTTGGAGTCTGCAGAAACCAACGCCGCTCTTTTCTTCCTCAATTCCGGTTACCTTCACCGACGAGCCGAGTACCTTCTCTGACGAGCCGACACCGCCACGAGACCGAGACGGGCATTGTTCTGCGAGCGATCACAAACGGGAACAACAAACCTCTCAACATCACGACGTCGGAATAGCTTCAAAGAACAACCTCCACCGTACTGACGCCTGCGCCGTCACGGAGCACACTTCTGCGTCCGGCCTCGCCCAGCAGCTGCCATCATGACGGTGCTAGCACCTCCGCCGCTGCCCATGCGGTTCCCGTGCTGGTGCAGAGCCGTCTACTCGTGGGGCGGAGAGGTGATTCCCCCTCCCTTCCCCAGCTCTCGCCATGGGCTTTGAAATGCTCGTGGAGGCACATTGCTAACATTGCCCCCGCAGTCGAAACGCGATCTCGGCTTCATGGAGGGCGACCTCATCGAGTGCCTCAACGCCGGCGACGGCAGCTGGTGGACGGGCCGTCTCTGGCGCGACCGGCGCATGGTCGGCACCTTTCCGTCCAACTTCGTCGAGGTGCTTCCCGAAGACTTCCGTCCCATCACCCGGTCCACAAGCCCGCTGCCGGCCAGCAACACGCCGAGCCCCAAGAACACGCCCCAAAAGTCCAAGACCTTCCGCAAGCCCTTTGAAGCCTACGCAAAGGCACCGCACTACACAACAGCCAAGCAGCCCGAGACGTACATGCCGGGGTCCGTTCGTTCTAGAGAGACGTCGGCCACCTCCACCGGCAGCGCCGGCAGCAGCAGCGTCCGCAAGGGGCCCATCAGTGCTAGAAATGGGAGCGGCACCAATGGCAGCGTCCACAGCAAGATCGCCCGGGTTCCAAGCCCGTCGCCGCACCACCAGGCCCTGGGCTACGGCGGCGGATCTAGATCACCCTCGCCTGCGCCCCCCCGCGTGAGCAGCTACAACGCACCGGCGCCACAGATGGCCATGCAACAACAACAGCATCAACAACAGCATCAACAGCCGCAGGTTTTCCACCGCCAGCACCAGCAGCCGCCGCCACCGTTGCACTATCAACCGCCGCCATCGCCAGCACCCCCTCAACATTACCACCACCAGCACATTCCCTCACGGCAGCCGTCTCCTGCGCCGCCTCCATTGCAGCACTTCCAGCAGCCAACTCCTCCAGAAGACACGGTCTACCAGCCGTATCGGCCGCTAGGAGGAGGAGAGCCCATGGGCTCCCCTCCGCCGCCACCACCGCCACCCCACCGGCATGTTCTCGGCCGAAACGACTCGAATGCTTCGTACGACAACTACGGGCCTGGACCCATAGGCGGTATGGGGGGTCTTGAGCGCCACGGCTCAAACATGTCATACAATAGTCATCATTCCGCCGCAGGGTATCACACCCCTCGTGTGCCATCGCCGAGTCCCTCGCCAGGGCCCGGCCCTGAGACGGGATTGACTCCGTCGCCACTCCGGGAAGCCATGGACGACGTGATGGAGCAGCTCCACACTCTCGGCATGGGCAGGGACGACACACGGACGCCAGATCCGACGGCGGCCGCCTTTGATGCGTGGTCGCCAGAGTCGTTTGACACGGTCCACCAGCTGTCCAGAAGACAGCAGCAGCGCAAGGAGCAGGCACGGCCACAGTCGTCCATGGGGATCCCCCTGCCCGTTGACGAAGGATATGAGACATACAGCGGTAGTGGCAGCGGTAACTCATCCCAAGACAACGGACACGGCTACGGCGAAGACCAGAAACAGCTGCCCCAGCTAAGCAACTACGTGGAACGCATGGAAACTCGGCTCCGAAGTATGCATCAGCAGCATCAGCAGCATCAGCAGCAGCGCCAGTTTGGACAAAACAACGACGTCGAGGACAAGGCACCCATGCCTCCGCCAAAGGGCGCCGGCCTCTTTGAGCGACCGAAATCGTCCATGGGGGGTGAACCAACGCTGGATCGCGCGGGCGACTCGGATAGCACGAAGCAGCAGCAGCTGCGGCACCGACGGTCAGCCTACGACGTTGGCCGTCAGGTGTTGAACCGCACCTTCACCACCAAGACAAACTCCACCAACGTGTCCTTGGGCAACCGCAGCACGGCAACAAACAGCAGCACCAACACCCAGAGTACCAATCGCAGTCTGATGAGCGGCGTGTCTGCTGGCGGGATCAGTGCCACTAGCGCAGGCAGTCTAGCCCGCAAAAACCAGAGCCGCGCCCAGAGTGCCCTGGGGATGAGAGAATGGGACGCCGACCGGCCCGAATCGCCATTCACTGGCGTCACGTATCACAGCAGCCATGCCTCCGACTACCCAAACAATGCAGCCAGCCGCCTCCGCCCCAAGTCGCAGATTGGGTTCCAGAGTGGTGGCGGTGAGGACCTGCCGGGTCTCGGTGGCCTTGCCGGCATTGGTGGGCTGACGCAGCCAAAGCCGAAGAAGACCAGCAACATCTTCAAGAAGATCATCGAGTCTGCAAAGACGGGCGTGGCTAGCAACCGTGGGTCCATCGCAATGGCAGGCTTCGGGAGCACTAGCATAGGCAGTGCTGGGGGGCACGGCTACTCCCTGTCCTCGCCCATGAACGGCGTGGCGTCTGGATCTGTCTTGGCCAGCGGCGGCCGCGACGCTGCGAGAGAGATGGGCCTTGGTGGTAGCGGGGGCGGTGTAGACTGGGTTCAAGTCAGACGAGACGTCAACCGCTCCAACTCACTGAGCCGCATTGAGAGAAACGAGCGCCGCGACCGCTGCCAGATGCTCGACTATCCCACACTCGACCCGGTTGACGAGCTGTACAATACCATTGACGGTGACGAGGGAGCCGATGGCATGCCTGTGGCCGAGCCGACAGACTATGGGGCGCTGAACCTAAGCCAGGTGGACAAGAACTCTCGCTTTGTGAGCAGCTTGCCGCCCATGACAACGGCAATCTCCCTGGCTACGACGTACGTGTGTCGGCCGTACCGAAGCGATGTGCAGCGCCTGCGGGCCATCTTTACCTGGGTGGCCGAGAAGATTGTGTGGGAGGACGACTACGAGATGGGCGGCGTCGGCAGCGAAGGCATGGACACACGCCAGGTCATCCAGACAAAGCGCGGATGCGCCGAAGAATACGCGGGCCTTGTGGCTGAGATGTGCACCGCCGCCGGCTTGTCGTGCGAAGTGGTACGCGGCTACCTGAAGGCGCCGGGCGACATTCCCGAGCTGGGCATCATGCCACGGTCGAACCACTACTGGAATGCGGTGCTGGTCGACAACGAGTGGCGCAT
The DNA here is from genome assembly GCA_019925425.1 of Ophiostoma pallidulum. NCBI lineage: Eukaryota > Fungi > Ascomycota > Sordariomycetes > Ophiostomatales > Ophiostomataceae > Ophiostoma > Ophiostoma pallidulum. The sequence goes on along the minus strand of JADHKO010000034.1, from coordinate 73,683 downwards.
CATGGACTGCTGCTTGGCCAGCCCGTCGTTCCCGCGCCGCACCACATACTCCAGCGGCAGCGGCAGCAGCACCACGGCCGACCCATGGTGGTTCCTGGTCCAGCCTAGCCAAGCATGCTACACGCACATCCCCGAGCACCACGGGCAGCAGCACCTGTGCCCGCCCGTCGCCCACGAGATCCTGCAGAACTTGCCCTGTGCGGGCCCCCCCTATTTCCGCAACGGCCTGCAGCTGATGGACTTTAACACGTCGCTGCTGCGCGTCGAGGATTTGGAGATGGTGCATGTGCGGTTCAGCGTCCCCGAGGACGTCGAGGTGGCGGCGGAGGTTGAAGTGCGCGCGCTGACGCGCGACGCCGACGGAGACTACTTTGAGAGCGGCGATGTGCTCAAGAAGCGCGCGCTCGCGCAGGCGGACTGGATCGCAGGCGGCATCAAGCGGTATACGGTCAAGGGCGTGCTCCCTGGCGACGAGGGGACGGGCATTCTCAAGGTGTACGCGGGCCGGCGGGGGCTTATGCACAGCATCAAGGACATCCCGCACCCGCTGGCGTTTTCGCTGCCCATTGTGCACACCGGCGAGAACCCAGCGTATGACTTTGTGACGCGGCATCCGACACCGCACGCACAGCGCCACGACATCTATGTTGTGCAGCCACAGTGCGAGCGCCTGGCCCTCAACAACACCTTTGTGTTTGCCATCCGGCAGCACCCAAGCTCTGTCGGCGTCGCCACGCCAACGCTGCCGTCCTCGGCACAGCACCGCGCGCCATCGCCGTCGCCCTTTGTGCGCCCGTCGTCCGCCATGAGCATGCTGTCGAGCGTGACCAGCGGGTCCAACGCGCTCAACAACACCATCCCCGCGGGAAGCGTCAGCGGCAGCAGCAACAGCAGCAGCAGCGGGGGCGGCGGCAGCAAGAAGCCGGCCAAGCTGGCAATTCAGACGCCGGGCGGCAAGATCCTCCGCCTGATGCGCAAGGAGGACCGCAGCAAGAGCAGCGGCATTGGTGTCGGCGGACGCTCGGCGGGTGGCCTGGGCGACGACGATGCCGGCGACGGTGGCACGTGGGAGACAATCATCAAGTGCAGCGAGCGCGGCGTGTGGCGCGGCCTGGTGCTGGCCGACCGAACAGCACGCTGGTGCGTGTTTGCCGAGTGGGTGTGCCAGTGATTCTGCGGGGTCCTGTGCTGGGGCTCTGCTCGCGGGGTTTTCGATGCTGGTTTGGCATTGTGTATGTTTTTCTCGTTTTTCTTTTGAGACCCTGGAGTTTCTTGTCCTCGCTTTCCAACGCGACTGGCATTTCGGGAAGATCTGCACAAAAATCTGGTAGAGGGAGAGCTGCGGATGCATTTTGGGCGTTTTGGGAGTCGATTTGCAGGGACGTTACACCGCTGGAGACGAAGCAATGTACGATAATAGGGCGCGTCGTGGCGTGGAATCGAGGTTTCAAAAGTCACATATCTTCAGAGTGTTATTATGAACAGATGAACAGAACAAGGCGTGGTGACAGTTGTGGACAGGCGCCCCACAGCGGTCCGCACTGGCCCTCACAGCGCATAAGAGTGCCCCACCAGAGCACCGGGTCCAGCGAATCACAGCCGCTGCAGCGCCAAGGAGGCTGGTTGGTGCCGTGGTGTCGGCGGTTTCGCGTTTGGGCGGTGCAGGAGCGACGGGACAGCTTTCCGCTCCTGCCTGCACGACGACCGAACCCGACGACATCGGAAGTCACAGAAACGACAACGACGCGGCCGACGGCTACGACGTGATACACACCACGGCGCATTCTCGTTTGCGACGCATCACACCACGACGCACCGCGGCAGCTCCTGACACACACCATCCGACGAGCTCCCCCCCGCGCGCTGCCGATGCCGCCATGGCCAACCGGTACGGCAGCAGCTACCGCAACGGCAACGGCTACGGCAACTTCGGGCCACCACCACCGCAACAACAACAACAACAACAACAACAGCCTCCACTACCCCCCCAATTGTCGCCCGCGCGGCAGCGCCTCCAGGTGCAGCAGCAGGACGAGTACGACCCCTACGGCGATGGCTACAGCAGCAGCACGGCCAACGGCGGCGGCGGCGGCGGTGGCAGCGGCGGGTACATGAGCTCGTCGTCGTCGACATCGCGCGCGGACCGACGTGCGGTTCCGCCCCGGCGACCGTCCTACCAGCAGCAGGCCGGTGGCGACGAGGACCCCCCCTACGACCAGTACGACGGCCGCGGGCCGCCGCCGCCGTCGCAGCGACGTCGGCCGGGCCCGCAGCAGCTGCAGCCGCAGCCGCAGCCATACGGAGTCGGCGGCGGCGGCGGCAGTGCGCGGGGCGGTGTTGGCGGCGTTGGCGGTATTGGCGGCATTGGCGGCGGCACTCGCTCGGGGTACGCGGCTAGCGTGGCAGCGGCGGCTTCTGCTACCGCCACGTCGGAGCGCCGCATCGGCCAGGACGCGCTCGACCGCATCCGCACCGAGTGGCCGGCCATGTGCCAGACCGACTGCGTGCCCGTGCAGATGGCGCTGCAGCTGCTGGACGGCAGCTCCGTGGGGCGCGCGCACGAGTACCGCGCGTTCCAGCGCACGCACCAGTACCTGCAGGACTCGCTCAAGGGCATCGTGCACGACTACCACCAGGGCTTCAACTCGTCCATCGGCACCTTCCACAAGATCCAGAGCAGCATCCAGGCGTCGCAGAAGAAGGTGCGCGCCCTCAAGGAGGGCCTCGCCGCGTCCAAGGCCAGCCTGTGCAAGTCCGACCCGGAGCTCGCCAAGCTCTACGCCGCGTCGCAGCAGTACGACGACCTGCTGCAGACCCTGGGCGACCTCGACGAGCTGCGCCAGGTGCCCGAGCGCCTCGAGGCCCGCATCTCCGAGAAGCAGTTCCTGACCGCCGTCGACGTGCTGCAGGGCGCCCTGCGCAAGCTGCGCAAGCCCGAGCTCGACGGCATCGGCGCCCTCGCCGACCTGCGCAGCTACCTGGCCAACCAGGAGACCGCCCTCATGGACATCCTCGTCGAGGAGCTGCACGAGCACCTCTACCTCAAGTCGCCCTACTGCCAGGAGCGGTGGCAGACGCTGGCCAAGCACCAGGGCGCGGGCAACGGCCGCGTCGGCAGCATCGTCAGCGGCGGCGGCGGTGGCGGCGGCGGCGGTGGCGGCGGTAGCGGCAACAGCAGCCGCAGCAGTCTTGGCACCGCGCCGGGTACCTCGACCGCGGCGGCAGCGGCAGCGGCGGCAGCGGCGGCAGCAGCCGACACGCCTGCCAACTTTGTCCCCTTTTACGTGCTGCTCGACAGCATGGACGTCGAGCACGCCGTCCACGAGGACCCGGCGCGCAACCCGGAGAGCGACACCTTCTACTACATTACGCTCGTCATCGAGTCGCTCAACAAGCTCGGCTGCCTCGAGGCCGCCGTCGACCAGCTCAAGCAGCGCCTGCCCGTCGAGCTGTTCTCCGTCGTGCACGAGACCGTCAACGACATGGACCAGAAGCACCCGAGCTCTCTGCGGGGCGGCAACGCCAACTCCTACGCACGCGGTGCCATTGGCGGCGGCGGCGGCCGCGGTGGCGGCAGCGGCAGCGGCAGCGGCAGCGGTGGCTCTGGCGCCAGTGGCGCCAACGGCGGTGCCGGCAAGTCGGGCCTGTCTGCTGCTGGCGGCAGCGGTGGCGGGCTCCACGTCTACGGCAGCCGCGAGATGCAGATGCGCGCCGACGTCATCTACGACCTGCTGTGGACGCTCTACGGCAAGTTCGAGGCCATTGCCGAGGGCCACCGCATCTTCCACGAGTACATCAAGGCGCTCATCCGCCGCGAGGGCGCCGGCAACAACAGCGCGCTGCTGGGGAGCTTCAAGGAGCTGTGGAACCTGTACCAGAACGAAATTCGCTCGCTGCTGCACAACTACGTCACTACCGATGACGATCTGTACCGCAGCAGCAGCGGCGGCGGCAGCGGTGGCGGCGGCTACCAGGGCGGCATCGGAGGCAGCCTGCTCGGTGCCGGCCGCGCGGGTGCGGGACGCGACACCGTCTTCAAACTCAACGAGGCCGACGCCAAGTCGCTCGAGATGACCGCCGAGTACGAGGCCCTCGACGGCATTATCCGGGCCGCCGTGCCCGGGCTGACAAGCAACGGCGGTGCTGCGAACCGCAGCAGCGGGTCTGGAGCCGGCGGTGCTGCCGGCACCATGGCACTGCTCGCCAGCGGCGGCCGGAAGGGAGCGGCGGCGGCGGCCGACAAAAAAGGACGCAAGAGCTACGGGGCTGGCAGCAGCTTCGACCCGGCTGGCCTGCACCACCAGCACCAACACAACCAGCCGGGCGGCGGGTCGGGCGACATCCACAAGTCGCTCGTCGAGCCCAGCGTGTTTAACATGAGCCTGCTGCTGCCGCCCACGCTGGTGTTCCTGCAGCGGCTGCGCGGCATTGTGCCGCCCGGCTCCGACCTGGCGGCGAGCACGCTGACGTCCTTTCTGGACAACTTCTTGGTCAACGTGTTCCAGCCGCAGCTCGACGAGACGCTGGGCAAGCTGAGCGACGCCATGTTTGGCGAGGCCGACGCGTTCCAGCCCGACCCCACGTGGAGCCAGGTGGCGCGGCGGCCCGTGTTCAAGGGGACGACGGCCTTCTTCTCGGTGGTCACGGCGTTCTGCCGCATGCTCGGCACCATCCCGCACGACCAGGCGCTGAGCGCGCTCATCATCACGCAGATGATGCGCTACTACGACCGGTGCTTCAGCTGGTACAAGGCGCTCGTCACCAAGACGCAGGTGGCGAGCAGCACGGGCAATGGCGGCGGCGGCGGCGGTGGCGGCGGCGGTAGCGGCAGCAGCAGCAGCAGCAGCAGCAGCAGTGGCAGTGGCAGCAATGCCATGGATGCGGCGACGGCAGCAGCGCCCAGCCCGACGCCTGGTGCAGGCAGCGAAGAGCGGCTGCGCATGTCGGCCGTCCTGGCCCTCGAGGGCGGCGAGGTCGCCAACGCGGCGCGGGCGCTGTGGGCCGTCGACGAAGAACTGGCCGACGCCGCCGAGGCGGGCCCGGCCACCGCGGCGCCAGCCACCGCCGCTGCCGAGACGGCCGCTCTCGCGCAGAAGAAGGCAGGTCTCGTGAAAAAGGAGGTGGAGCTGCTGCTGGCGCGGTCGAGCGGCGCGTCGGCGCAGCAGCGTCTCGACATGACGGACGTCATCTCGGACCGCGACGCCATCACGTCGCTGTGCCTGCTGTACACGAGCATGAAGTGGCTGGCGGTCAAAATCGGCGGGCTGCGGTACATTACGCGGCAGGACGCCGACGCGGGGCCGCGGGGCGGCGGCGGCGCATCGGGTGGCGGCGGCGCAGGCTCCGGCACGTCCTCGGCGCTGGCGAAGCCGGACCGCCGACGATGGACGCTGGTGAACTCGGAGTCCGGGAAAGCGCTGGTCGACGCCGGACCGGTGTACCTGCCAATGACACAGGAGACCGTCCAGTATGTCCCTTCTCTCCTTTTTTTTCTCTACTCGTCGTTACGAATTACGAACCCCGCTAACCGTCTCCAGATCCTTTGACAGCATTGTGTCGTCCTACGAGGAGCTGGCGGCCACGGCGCTGCTGACGCTCCACCTCGAGGTGCGGTGCCGCATCGCGTATGCGCTGGGCGTCGCGCTGTCGCCCGAGGCCACGGCGCCGTACCTGCTGGACCAGGATGTCAACGAGCCCGACCCGCAGATCCTGGCGCTCAACAGCGAGCTGATTGCGTACGACGAGACGGTTGCGCGCTGCCTGGTCCGGGAGCGCGAGGTGGACTTTGTGCGGCAGGGGCTCGGGCGGCTCGTCAACGCGTACCTCGTGGGCAACGCCAAGATGGTGACGCCGATGAACAGCCGGGGCTGCGGCCGCATGCAGCTCAACATCCTGGTGCTGCAGCAGAACCTCAAGAATGTCGAGGACGGCGTGGACCTGGCGCGCGCGGCCAACTACTACGCGCTCTTCGACCAAGGGCCGGACGCGATCGTGGCCAAGGCGAAGGAGTGCAAAGAGCGGGGGGCGGCCGAGGGCGGCGCGGCGGACGCGAGCGCGGACGCCAAGGAGACGGAGAAGGGGGAGAAGGACGAGGACGAGGACGAGAACGAGAACGAGACGTTTTCCTACGACGAGCTCAAGGAGCTGATCGAGCTGTACTACTCGGAGCAGCTGGCGAACCCGGAGCGCGGCATTGAGAACGCGGCACGGCGGCAGATGGGCGAGAAGCTGATGGAGCTGGGCGAGCACCTGTGGCAGATGTGATTGTAGGGAGTAGGGAGTAGGGGACAGGGAGTAGGGAACAGGAGAATACAGGACTCGGTATGGTACATAGCAAATCATGTGACTCTGGATGTTTTGTTGGCTCGTCAGCCGGGAAGGATGAGCAGACGGACGTGACACAACGCGGGAGGGCGGCGGCTTGTGGCTTGCCAAGGGGCGCCACAGTTGCACAGGATCCAACGCGGTCCAGTCCAACCCAGAGAGACAGAGATTGGAAGTGCTCAGGTTGCAGCTGGTGGAACCCCGTTTCCCCCTTAAGCACAGACCAAAGACAACCGATGCAAGGCCCGCGGCAGAGCCCGAAATTTGAGATCGAGGCCCAGCCCTCGTCGAGCTGAAGCCGCGGTGCACGTTGACAGGCAGCGGGCGACGGGCGACGGGCGACGGGCGACGGGCGACAGCACAGTTGGGTGAGACACGCATGGTTGGAGACAGGAGTGGGTCAGGGTTTAATTGCAGCAGAGGAAGAATAGGGGACAGGGCGACGTGCATCGGTGGGGGGTGAAGACGACGGTCCGCGAGCAGGGCATGGCGAGCAGCCGGTGGAAAAGGTGATGGGAGACAGCGCCGTGGGTGTCGGTGGTCTGGCTTGTCGTCTATTTGTTGTCCATTTGTTGTCGTTCTGGACGTGATGGCATTCCAGCGAGACAACAACACGCGGATGCGTGGCAGACGACAGCAGGCCGATAACGACCGCCTGGGACAACAGACAACACCCACAAGAACGGAGATAGCTGGAGAACAAAGGCAACCAACCTAACCTCTCTGTGGATCGACAGCAAAGCCACCAGTCCAGTCAGCCCGAAAGGACGCAGAGGCCAGCCCAAGATGCCCCGGAATTAAGGAGGGACGGGGGAAATAAAAGGGGGACGGACTGGCCAGGCGAACAAGGGGAGGCCTCGAAACGTCCATCCATGCATGGCCTGGCCAAATTGACACTGATAAACTGGAGAACGAACGAGAAAAAGTGCCGATTGCTCTGCCAGGGGCATGGCGCCGGCGTGCTTCTTAGTGTTGCCTGGCGCGGCGCGGTGGACACACGTGTGGCAAAAGGACGCTGCAAGTGTGGAGGTGAAGATCGAGAACGAGAGGGAGCGTGATAAACGACAGACAGGGGGGAGGGGGGGGGGGGAGAGTGGCGAGGGGCGCTGCGTGAGGCTTGGCGATGTTTTCTCTCTCTGTCTGGTCCATCCCTCCTTCCGTTTCCGAGGAAGCAGCCTTTTGAACGCTGCTTGCCGCGTTGGCGCAGGTCGCGCCTTCCTCCCACCTGCCCAGCAGCGCGCGAAGGCTAGGAAAGAGCGGCGTTGTGCGTCGTTGTGCGTCGTTGTATGACGCAAGGCAGGCAAAGCTTGTTTACAAGTCTCTGCCGCGTCCACTTGACAACCCACTCACTTGGCAACCCAGTTGACAACGCACTTTACAAACTCACTTGACAACTCGCTCTGGCCTGTCGCCTCGTGCGGTGTCCGGGCGGACTGCGTGCAGCCCTCGCAGTGTCTTGGGGCCGCTTCCCGTATTGTCTCTCAACCGCCGTCCAAAAATAGCTTTCCTCATTCTCCTCCTCTCCTCCTCTCCTCCTCTCCTCCTCTCTAGCCGCGCGTATCTCGGCGGCCAGGCCACACAGCAGCCTCTCCGGATCGAGCCTCACACAACCCCGACCCCGACCCCAACCGCAACCCTCTTCCGTACCCGTGATTCCCTGCAACGGATTCCGTCTGCCCTCGTCGCTTGCCCACGGCACCAGGCGCGTGTTGACTTGGTTCCTCCCCTCATTGGGCGGCTCTTGGCATCAGGACACAGCGCCCCGACGAACGCGCGGCTGCTTGCAGTTAGCCTCCTGAACAGCTGAACAGGGAGGCGACGCTCCTGGCCAGCGGTCTGGCCACCCGTCTGTGCCGCTCGTTTCTCCAGCTCTGTCCGCTGTGACGCTGTCGCCACCCACTGTCTGCAGCCACTAAAATCGCCGCTACGCCCAAAAAACAGGAAACTGGCGGCCTGCACACTACTGCTTATTCCAAGCAGAGAAGCAGAGAGGGAAGCGACGACCGCGTTCCAGCCCTCCACCACCGCACTGTCCGTACGCCGTAATACTCGTAGTTGCCAGCAAACCCCCGTCAACCCCCGTCGCGCCTTCCCTCTCCGCCCCACGAAAGGGGTCTCTTTTTCATTAAGTCGCTTTATTTGTTCCATTTTTTTTATTCGCATCTCCTATTTTCTGCTCCTGCCCCCTTTGCCCTTTGCTCCTTCCTCGCCTGCTTCAGACTTCCTCTTTCTCTCTCTTCGTAACTCTGTCGCCGGTTTTTCCATTCTCCTCGTTTCGCCTCTTTGTCGTTCTCGATCTTCCTCACCTTGCGTGCTGCACCACTCGCTTTCGCACCGCGTCGTGTCTCGCCCTCCGGCTTTCCCACTCGTTTGACGACGCGCCTTTTCTCTCCAAGGGACGGCTACCGATCCTCGGCCCTCGATTCGCGATTCGCGATCCGCAATCCGCGATTTCGTGTTCTTCCATCCGCGATCCTCAATCCCCTCACCGTTCGTTGCCTCGCCGAAACCCGCTTTCCCGTCTGTCTCAGGCCGCCCACGACAACCAGGGGCAAAAGAACCGCGGCTCGACGACAGCAGCCGCCCGCAGCCGCCCACAGCGCTCGCAGCGCCCGCCGCGCCCGCCACGCCCGCCAGACGTCCTTGTCCCGTCCCCCGTCCGATTGTCGCCTCGGCCGCTCGGCGACGTCGAACGCCTGTTTTTTGCGAAAGCAGGCACTTTCCTGGCACACAGCCGTCCTCCACCGTCCGTTCGCTTGTTTGCGCGTTGGCCGCCCCAGCCCGACACGCTCATTCTCATTCGCCCGTCATGTTTACGTGAGTCCCGTCGGAGGCATCCGCCTGCAGCCGTTGGCCGAGAGCCAGACACGCAGAGGAGGACCAGGAGCAGCAGAGAGAGCGTTCGACTGACCACCCGCCCTTGTTCTTTTTGGGCTGCAGTTCCACGTTCAAATCCATCTGGCATGCCATGACCAGCAACGACCGGCGTACGTTCAACCCCCCCCCCCCCTTTTTTTTTCCTCCCCAGCTGCCCGTCTTCTTTCTTCTTCTTCCTCTTCCCACATCTCTTTGCATCCGAATACGAGCTGACCGGTCGATTCTCGTGTCTGTTTGCTTTGCCTCTCTCCAGACTCCAACTACAACTCACCATACCGCACCGGCCAACATGTGCCGCTCAACCCAGAAAACGGCCGGATGAGCGGCCTCGCATCCGTGGCCACTGCCTCGGAATCGCGCCACGACGTATCCTCCCCGTACTCCGACTACTCTGTCAACCCCTTGGACCGCGTTTTGAGCCCAACGTCGCGTACCGGAGCCGCCAGCCCCCGCCTCTCCCAAAACCCCAGCAACCAAACACCCTACTCGCCCGGCGCCCGGTCCGAGAGCGCCCAGCGCCAGAGCCAGGTGGCCGACGGCTTCGAGATGCAGAGCCCGACCGGCGAGATTGCCATGCAGCCGTTCCAGGACGGCCAGCCGCCACCACCGCCCGTGTCCAACTCGTGGCACCGGATAGACCAATGGGCGGACGAGAACTACCCGGAGCTCTTTGACCAGCTCTGTGAAGGCTGCACAAACAACGACCTCAACGAGCTGGAGCACATGCTCGACTGCTCCCTGCCCAACGACGTCCGCGAGTCGCTGCAAATACACGACGGCCAAGAGCGCGGCGGCAACCCCACCGGCATCGTCTTCGGCTGCATGCTGCTGGACTGCGAGGAGATCGTCCAGGAGTGGGACAACTGGCGCCGCGTTAACACCGAGTACCTGTCCGCTGCTGCCGAAGCCGCAGAAGCCGCCGCGCGCGTTTCGGCCGCACGAGCTGCCGCCGCACGAGCTGCTGCCGCAAAGTCCATGGACGACCCCCTCAGCAACGGCAGCGTTGCCGGCAGCGCCCGGAGCAGCGTGGACGGCAATGGCGAGGCGTCGTCGTCGCGGTCTGCGCCCTCTGTCGCCAGCAACAGCAACAACCCCCTGTGGAGGCAGGAACTCCTGTCCCGCCAAGACAGCGTCCCGTCCGGCGCCGTCCAGAAAGCCTATGTCCACCCAGCCTGGATCCCGCTGGTGCGCGACTGGGGCGGCAACAACCTCGCCATCGACCTCGCCCCCGGCCCCCGTGGTCAGTGGGGCCAGGTCATCATGTTCGGGCGCGACTACGACACAAAGTATGTCGTGGCGCGGTCGTGGTCGGCATTCTTGGCTTTGGTGGCCGACGATTTCGGCAGCGGCAAGTGGTACATTGACGAGGACAACGGCGACCTGAAGCTGCGCGAGTTCAAGACCACGCGTGTCGAGCCGCCCTACCTCGACATTCTCCGGTGGCGCATGGACCAGAAATACGGCCGCCGTGCCAACAGGCGGAGGTCTGTCGTGCCCGGCGCCGCCGGCTCGCCGACCAACACGGGCTCTCCGTACGCGAGCCCGACGGAGCCCAGTGCCGCGGACCGCGGGCGGCCGCTGCAGCGACTCAGCCTCAACTCGCCGCTCGCGAGCCCCAGCCGCCCCGCATACAACGGGCCCAGCAAGCTGGGCCCGTTGGCCCGCGTCACCGAGGAGACGTCGCTGCCCGAGCTCAACATGGTGCTGCCCGCCAGCGATGATGTCGACGGGCTCATCGTTGACCCGACACCGCGCGCCGCCAAGAACACGCAGGCCGCCCCGGTGCTGCCGCCGCCGCCAAAGTCTGCCGCCGCGATCGCCAGAGAAGCCGCGTCCCAGGCGGCCGCGTCCGACGCGGGGCCGGTCAACGACGAGAACGCGCCAGCAGCAAAGCCTGCCGCCAGCAGAAAGGCCACGGTTGAGACCGAGGAGGAAGATACGATGAAGACAATTGAGATTTGAGATGGGAGATGGGAGATCTGAGCAGAATTGGGGCGTTCCTTGCAGCGAAATCTCTCTCCTTTTTTACGTGTTCGGAAGACCAACGACAGTTTGGGGGCACATGTCCGTCGGGCTTCCCCCGGGGGAGCCCCGCGAATTCTTTTTCTCCCCCCCCCCCCCCGGTGCAAAACTGCCAGGCAAGATGCGATACCGGCCATCTTTGGATAGGAGTTTACCACGGCGTCGGCAATTTTGTTTTACAGCTATAGAGGCTCGGCATTGTCTATTGATGGCTTTTCTCTGCCGTTCTGTTTCTTCGTTTCTTCGTTTCTTCGTTCTTTCGTTTCTTCTTTTCTCTCTTCTCTCTTTCTCTCCCCACCTGGGTTGTTTCCCGCCGTCGTCTTCCCGTCCGTCGACAAGTCGTTTGCATGACAAAGATCACAACCCAGGCCAGGAACCCGAACCACCTCCCTGCATGCCCTGCATTGAATGCTCCGCACAGATCCGGCCAACCGCCATGCCTTTCGGCGTCTCTTTTTTCTTCTTGTTTCTGTTCTTCAGTCGAAGCAGCCGGTCTTCTGCAAAACGACAGCGAAGCATAGACGAAGCGAGTCCCTGCCAACAACGGAATGGTGGGGGGGAGGGGGGGGTACAGACGCAGGGAACAGCAAGTTCAGGCTTTTTGCCTTTTCTTGTGTTTTGTCTTTCTTTCCTACCACAACGGGCAAACCACAGGGAGATTGATGTCTTGGCTCTTCGTTGTTCTGCTCTCTTTTATGACTGGGCGCGGGAAACAGCAACAGTACGGGGAGTGTAAGGGGAAGGGGGGAGGAAAGCAATGATTGGGCGTGAGACCTTGTTTGTACTTTTTCTTCTTCTACTTCTTCTTCTTCCTCTTCTTCTTCTTGTCCTGCCTTTTCGTTTTCTATCTGCCTCCTTCACGTTCAGGATGCATAGGTGTAATGGCACTTTTTTTTCCCAACTCGACTGCGCCCTTTGTCGCCTCGTTTCTTGGCTCTGCTCTTCTTTTGCCGCTCGGTCTGCACATGCCGCCGTTGTGCATCGTCTCTTTTGTCTCTCTTCTTCCCGCACGCTCTTCCATCATGGGTTCTGGCGTTCCGGACTTGTAGCCTGCTGGGAGTCTTCTCTTGTTTTTAAAAAAAGCCAAACAGCCTCGCTTTATCTTATAAACAATGCAAAACCAGCTGAAAGCAAGTCGCGAGCAAAGAGGACGACCCGTCGTTGTCGCGGTGGTTCAGCAACTAGAACACTGGATGTGATGCCGCATCGTCACGTGACTGCGAACAGCCGCCTCCGACCCAACGTGGCTTAGCTCAGATCCCCGGCGCGGCCGCACAAACGCCCGCCTAACTTCCGTCATGGCCTTGTCAGCCTCTCTCTCTCTCTCCTCCGTCACCAACCAACCGCCGCTCCCCCCATCACTGCGATAGCAACAACAGCCACGCCACCACCCCTGCGACGACACAGGGTGAGCGAACACGACCTTTCTTCGCCCCTCACCTGCCGCCCCCCGACGCTTTCTCGAGACAACTCCCTCCGCGCCCTCCCCTCCTCCCCCCCCGTCACCATCGTCATCGCCGGCATCGCCATCTCGACGCCCTTCTCCCCCCGCACGGCCGACTCCTCTCTCCGGAGTGCTCCCTCATCGCTCTCCCCCCCCCCCCACCTCCTTCGCAATGTCCTTCTCAGAAGACCGCCTCTGGAAGTTCCAGTGGCCGCAGTGGTTCAGCAGTGTGTGGGCGCGCAACGCCGGCGTGTATGCGTCCGGTGCCTTGGTGGGTTTTTTCTTTCTCTTCCTCTCCCCTCGGCCTCGTGCTAATGTCGGTCCCCCCCACCTCTACAGTTCTCCCTCGCCTTCTACGTCCTCCTCGACGCCGCCGTCTGGTCCAAGAGCCCCGCCAACGGCTCCGACGTGCACGTCTCGTTCATCGACTGGCTGCCGCTGATCTGCAGCAGCCTGGGCATGCTGATCATCAACTCGGTGGAGAAGGCGCGGCTGGCGGCCGACTCGATCGGCTACTCGGGCATCGGCATGGGCGGCGGCGGCGGCGGCGGCGTGGCCTGGAAGGCGCGCGTCGTGCTGTTCCTGGGCTTTGCGAGCCTCGCCGGCGGCATGGCCGGCGGCGTGTGCATCTTTGTGCTCAAGTTTGTCGTGCCCAAGGTGGCCATGCCGATGCTGGGCATGGGCATTGCCAACGTCGTGGCCAACGGGCTGGTCGGACTGAGGTGCGTTCCCCTCCCCCCCTTCTCCTTCTCCTCCTCCTCCTCTCTACCTTTGCTAACGTGCCCCAGCTCCGTTGTTCTCTGGGTCAGCCAGAACATGGAGGACGAGTATGCGTACAACCTGGCCCTGTAAAAAAAGGGTCTACAGGCAATTGCGTTTGTGCATTGTTTTGTTTTTCTCGACCTTGCTGCCTCGTCTAGCTGCTGCTCTCATCAATCCCATCGACACAACCACCCTGGCAGATCGACAGGCCTCTCCCAGCAGCAGCGGTCTCTGTCTTTCTCTCTTGTCCGGCTACGGACGGTCCAAGCAAGAGCCCCGAGGTGCCGTCCACACAGGGCGCTGGCTATCTCCATGAGCAGCCGCTCCCTTCCATGCCTCTCTGGTTTCCTGGGTTGTCTGGTCCATCACACATGTGGGAGGTTGGCTCCTCTTTTCGTTGTGTCTTGTCTCTTTATTTCACGCAAAGCTATGCAAAGCCGTTCATTTCCCCCGTCGCCCTCCTTTTTTCCTCTTAGGTTTCCCTTGCGTTTCACTCTCTTTCACTCGCATCATCCACCTCTTGTCTGCACTCGGTCGTGTGTTCCATTTGTATTCTATTTTTTCCTATTGTTTCTAGGAGTTATTCTGCCTTTGCTGGGAAATACAATCTTCAACCACTCTGTTCGGCGGGCCTAAAAGAATTTGGCTGCAAGCTGTGAGCTGTGAACTGTGAGCTGTGAACTGTGAACCACAAGCCTCCCGGCCTCGTCCACTTCTCAAGTGGCCCTGTCAACGATAGAACGAACCACCAGCAAGGCTGCAACTCTCTCGAGGCAGGCCATTTCCCAACTCTTGCGATCTATGCTCCGGGGGTCGGTATTGCACCGTACAAAAGACAACCCCAACCCCCCAGCCTAGTCGTCCTCTCATGACCAGAAGCTGATCGATCCAGTCGGCTCCGGAGGTTGTCTCACGCGGGCCGGCACACCTCCCGCAGCTCCCACTCGAATAGCATGGCTGCTGGCACTCTCATCTGTCGGCCATAATCCCCAAAACGCGAGAGAGAGCGATCTTTGATGCCTTGCCGCCTTGCCCTGTTTTCTTTTCCTTTTCCCTTCTGTCTTGGCTTCGTCTTCCGACCTTGCCTGCCGGAACGATCTCGGCTTTACACTCTCTGGTCGCCCGTTTTGGGCGTTGTGCGTATTTACGATGCAGCATTGTTATTTTTTTTGTTATTTTTTTATTGTGTGTGACGGCAACAAAGGCATCCTGGTCACCGCTTCTTGGACTTGGGACTTTTCGGGGGGGGGGGGGGGGGGGGGGGGGGGGGGTTTTTTTTTTTTTTTTAAAAAAAATTTAAAAAAAAAAAAAAAAA